>JAFELO010000301.1:1056029-1066127 GCA_017140195.1 Eumaeus atala
TGTCCGTGCGTGCGTGCGTGCGTGCGAGCAAGTGAGTGAGTTATGGCGTGTGTGTGAGGGATTGCGTGCAGTTATATTGTTATCTGCAGATCCATTTGCTTACACGTCCAAGGTCCTGGCCACTTACAGCGCTGATCCCTGCATTATCGCTGATGGTCCTGGTACACACGTGTAACCTAACGCTCGTGTAATGTGACTATAAACTATTCTATACTAACTGTTGCCCCGCGTCCTACCGCGTATTTCTTTTTAATATTTTTTTCTCCACTTTTTTCTTTTTGAGTCTGTAAAATAGGGTGAAGTAGGGTGCTGTATTCGCATAGCCGTACGGCAGTTACCAAATAAATTACAATAAATTTTACTAGATTAATGGATTTATTCCATATACATCCGTCAAATCCGTGGCATTTGGGTAGTGTGTTTCCATAATATTCAGTTTTTTTCGAAATTAAATGTAATTAATATATTATTAAATTAATTAAATGAGTGTTTGAGGCTGCCTTGAGAGGTCGTGAGGCTGCCTAACTCTTACAAATGTTTATTTAACACACGTTGGAGTGGCCACTGCTCATTGTTCAGCTCGATGTGATATCATGCAGGAATGTGAGTATCTCCGCGCGGACACATTTGAATTCTCGCGGCGCGCACCGCACACGTTGCATAACCGTGGAACAGTGCGTCGCCAGCCGCCAGGTATTGCGCTCCCACGTACACACGACACCATGCGACGTTCGACAGGTAGTTGCTATGTAGTATTTTTCTTCATATCCCCGGGTGTGCCGGCCGAATGTGTCTAATGCAGCACGGACGTAGGACGTAGGAGATGCTCGAGCGGCTTAGTGCTCCAGTTTACAAACTTCCACATCTATGAAGAGTTTGTGTGTACGCGCAAATCTTAGGAACTACTGGGCCGAATTGGATTGAGAATTATTTTTGTGTTGATTGGACCATTGAAGACCATAAGATATGGCCCATGACGCAACGACTAATAGGGCCATAGTTACGAGAGTGAAACCGCGGGGTGATGTTAGTTTATAATATTAGTAGGATTACCTACCCTACTCGTCAGCAACGGAGAATATTCTTTTTCCTTGCCCCACACTGGGACGTATTTCTTGTAGTCAATATTATTATGTCCTGCATATTATGTTAGACAACTTTTAACTTATGTATATGAAAAATATGGTCGTATGAAACGATGTCCAGCCGTATCGCATTTATGCGCTGGAGCCTTTAACCTTGCGTTGCTAATGCGGCTTACGATTCTTACATGTAAGCTGGTGGGAATCTGTTGCGTGTTTGTGCAACTAGGAGTGACATCGAGTCAATTCTATGTGAACGTAGGGTAAAATTTGATAGGCTTGTTGTAACATTAGGCAAGATGGCAGAATTACATCTTGTTCAGAATAGTGGTTGTCGGTACAAATGTGGATTTCTAACTGAAGCTGAATGACCATCTATGACCGAGAGCCTTAGCCTTCTAGATGTCTGTTATCCCGTAACATAAATAAAGTATTGTACGAACAATATATATGGTGTATTGATGCGGGCATGGGTCAACAGTCAACACAACCTGACTGTCCAGCCGCCTGTTGGAAATTGCTAAAGAAACATTCTACTAACCTGAATGAGGACATAAGGTCCTCCTTGTGGGTGATTTGCCAAAAATACTATCCTGTTACTTTTGGCAACTCACCCACAAGTCACATCAGTATCTAACGCACGAGCTTTCACGGGTGTTATACGTTCGTACCTTAAAAGGCATAAATCGGTGTTTCCGTGATTTGAATACGCGCCGTAACGAGCGCTTATATGATTCAGGTGTATTGCCGATGAAAGCCCCTATTCATAAACGTTATTATGTTTCAAACTTCCATTTAATGGATTGTCTTTTTGAAATCAACTGTAGTACTTTTTTTAAATGTTTTTCCGTTTGATCAATTTGTTTTACGATATATCACACTTGTATATGGATTGTTTTGCCACCATTTACCCATTAGGGGGTAATCTTTAAGCTCGTCTTGTCATAATTCAGTGGAGAAAGTACGAGAACTCGGGTTTCTCAATGGAAAGATCCCCCTTAAAAAAGGCTTAGGCCCGAGTGTCGTAAGCCTCAACAATCGCACCCACCGGCCGATGAGGATTAATTCTGATGATAATTGCAAAACTGTCAGTGTTCATATTGTAGTTGCGTCAAAAGTTTTTTCGTCGCACAGACCAGTGAATTTTCAAGCTCAACTGTGACCTGAATGCGAGTCTACGGTATTACCTAAGTAAAGTCCATTATTTTAGGGATCGCGCCCTATTTTCGCATTGTTCGGAAAGTTATCATAACTAGTAGCACGGAGGCCCGTATATGATTATTTAAGTATTTTTCTATATAATAGTGCGGCAAACGAGCAATCAGAGCCATTTTTCCGACTACCAAAGCCCATGAACACCCACATAATTACTATACCGATGCGTTGCCCTCCTTCCCTCCCTCCCCATGGGCCACCGGCTACTCACAGACCGCAGGAAGCGCGAATCTGAAGGTGTCACTTTACGGCGGTATTGAGTTCCAGATGTGTGGCACGGCTACAGGAGATAATAGAAAGTTGAGAACTTTGTAGCTTGAATTAAGGGAAAATGTATTTACTACATTGCTGCTGAATCCGGCGGGCACGAGCAGAGAAGCGCCTGTAGTTCAATACCGGCATGAAGAAATGGCTGTGCCGTCTGTCGCTTTTAGTGTGCTTTACGAGAGTATGGATCACCCTACCGGGTGCACGTTCTCCTAGTTGTGATGATGCGTTATGGGCGTTCGCTTGCCATCAGGTGATTTATTCGAGAGATATCTTGATAAATTTCGTTACTCAAAGTTTAACTATTGTTGGATCATCAAACTGAAAATGTTATGCGTTTGAATTGCTTAGTAAAGAGAAAAAACAACATCACATCACATTGTATAAGTGCGGGTGTAAAGGTTTCACGTAGAAAGATTAAAGTGTTGATTAATATGCGGTAGAGTGCAGGTACCAACAAGCCCACGATAGCTTTCACGAGTTACTTGTTACATTTGTTACATAATTATGTCCTGTAACACTTGTAACGTTTCCTTGAGTACCCTTTTAGGCCTGTTTCTAGCGTTTTATATGAAAGTGTGTTTAACTAAGTGTTTCTTTGCCTTATGAGAAAGAGACGGTTGGACAAAACTTATTGATTGTTATTATTATTAGCTATTGTTATTAACATTTGTAAACAGGTATTTATGAAAACTGATTCAAAGTGTCTGTAACATTATATCAATTCTAATAGGTATAAAATCAGAAATGAAATACAGTGTTCAAAACGTTTTATTCTGTTACTACTGAAGTCCCTGGCAGATGCTATATTGTGAATTACATCCTATAGTATGAAATGTTCAATGTGGACAACTACTAACAAGTGATATCTTTTCACATCGATACTTTAATTTTAATAAAGTAGAAGAGTAACATTCACAAAGTAACGGCATCAAATTCTGACTTCCTTATACATGTTTGAGCTTTTACGGTCAAATGCTTAGCTCTTCTAAGAAACGATGGCGCCCAGTCATCAACACAAATTCTCTCTCGTTTTTTATATGACGTCATTATGATAATACGACTACAATTCTGCCTGTTTGTGGAAGACTAGATGTTGGTAGAACATCGACCGGATGGTCAGAGATGTAGGTCGGCGTCGTCCTGATTGCTGGAGATGGGCTAAGGCAATAATGGTGACGACGTATGCTGTCCCTCTTGTGCGTGTCACGACTAGAGGATAGGAAGACGCCTTGCCCTCCCTTACGCAACCTCCCAAAAGCCCAGAAGTTCTTGTACAGTAAGAGGTAGTGCTATGCTAATCATAGCAGGTAGAACTGAGCCGGCACGATTAGGCAGATACCTCTTACAAATGTGGCACCGACTTCCTTCAGGCTCAGAATGCTCGTTAGTCCACTTATATATTATATGAATATTTTGTTAGGACCTTATACTGGTTGGTGGCTTTTGCATAAGCAAGTGCCGCAACTGTTCCACGGGCCAGCAAACATTTTTGTTTGAATTAGGGAGATATTTGATTATATATTATAGTGGCCGTTACCGTACTTCGTCCGCGTGGACTACAGACAAAGCCACGTGCAACAATAACGACTTTATTACTGTTATTCCGATGTATGAGTATGAGATGATTTCCGATATATTATTGTAAAGTTTCATTAAAATCCATTCAGTAGTTTTTACAAGAAAGAGTGAAAAACCTCCATCCATACTTTCAAACTTTCGTGTATAAAATATTAGTTATATCATAACATTCGAGATTGTAATGGAGCATAAGAGTTAGTGGCGCCTTTGTGCCTAATAAGCTAGCAGTAATCGCCAGCCTCTGAAATGATGTTCAAGCAAGAGTGAAGTAGGTGCGTACGTGAAGTTTCTTCAAAGACCTTTAGCAATTCCCCACCGGCGACAAGCGGGATGGCTTCGCGTACCACATGCATACTCGTTACGTTGCCGGATGTGCTCGCAATAAATAGCCACGGACTTGCTCGTTGCTATTTGAATACAATGCGGCTTTCGGTAGTATTTACTCAATTATGTTTTATTTTACTTCCTAGCCTCTCCTCAATTATTTACTGCACACTACGAAATTTTAGTTGCGGACCTGTGGATCGTACGAGGGTGGATCTAAAAGTTCTAAGCCCGACCAAGAAAATGAAAGGAAAGTGGATCTAAATTTATTTTTATTTTTCGACATAGTCTCCAGTTCAACACACTTCTTCCACCTGACCTGCAACTTGTTTATCCCCTCGAAAAAAAAAAAGATTCCGGAAGGTCGGCGAAATAATCGTTTACTGCGATTATCACCTCATCTTTAGTCGAAAATTTCGAGCCACCCAAATGTTTTTTTAAATTTGGAAATAAATGATAATCCGAGGGGGCTAAATCCGGCGAATAAGGTGGGTGGGGCAGCAATTCGTAGCCACAATCATGCATTACAGAAGTATGAACACGTGCATTGTCTTGATGATACAAAACTTTCTTACGTAACATTCCCGGCCTTTTTTATTTTATTTCTTCACGGAGTCTTAGTAAAAAGTCACAATAATAACTAGAGTTTATAGTTTGACCTTTCGGTAAATAATCTACAAAAATAATGCCGTTCGCATCCCAAAAAACAGAAGCCATGACTTTGTTAGTCGCCAAAACGACCTTAGCCTTTTTCGGTGTCGGAGAGTCTGATCTTTCCCACTGTTTGGATTGTTGCTTTGATTCAGGAGTATGGTGGTGAACCCAGCTTTCATCCATGGTCACAAATCTAGCCAAAAATTCATCGGGATCAGTCTCAAAAAGTTCCAAACATTCTAGCGAAATTCTGTGTCGAACTCGTTTTTGTTCAGCTGAAAGCAACCTCGGGACCCAGCGAGCAGAAATCTTATGGAACCCCAACTATTACCTATATTATACCATAACTAATGTTTGTTATCTCAGCTATCTTACCAATGGTCAAACGTCGGTCACCCAGTACGAGATCACAAATTTTATCGATGTTTTCTCTCGTGGTAGACGATGTACTCCTAGGATCATCTTTAATGCTCTCACGACCGCGCTTAAACTCAGCTACCCACTTCTTGACACTAGAATACGATGGAGCAGACTCCCCCAAAGTGCTCACCATATCTTGATGGATGTCTTTTGGTGATAGGCCTTTTTTATTGAGGTACTTAATGACTACACGGTGTTCAATTTTCTCCATTATTGAAAATTGCGTCAGATTGCTTCAAACAAATAATCACAGAAAATTTATATTGTGCAGTATCGGAATGAAACTGCGCACAATAAATCAATATGACACATACTAACAAATGACGGTAGATTTAAAAAGATGTCATGGCTCCATGTAGGTTAGGCCACGAACTTTTAGATCCACCCTTGTAGCAACATGTTTAAGAATTCTATTTTTTTTATTGACGAGTAAGATATTAAAACGACAACACAAAAAAACAAACAATTGATAATGATTTCGATATTTTACTTAATCGCTGTTATCGTTTATCAGTTTACAGGTGCGTCGGTATCGAATAATAAAATTATAGAAACATACTAAATATATTTCCCTTGTCTTCGCAACCGGCCTGTCTGTATGAAGGGAGTAATGAATGCGATGATTCAAGGCAGGTATGTAAGGATCGTGATGTGTGATACTCCGTTCCCTCTGCTTACCCCGTTAGGGGGTGAAGATGTGTTGTTGTTGCCTTAGTACCTGTAACTCAATCTCGATTTGAGTCTCCATTGTACCTACTCATCCTTATGTAACAGAAGGCTAAAATGTACGTCATACTTTAGTTATTACTCACGAGCCACCATTTACATTTGAAGCTCTCCCAATGAAATGGGATACTCGTTTGGTCGATTAGAGCGAACGACTCTATAAGTACATTTAGTAATAGAATAGTTCCTGCGAATGCAACTAGAGGCGCTCGACGGTCATAAAAAACACTAATGGGCGCGAGGTGTTAACACCTGCTGTTGACAGGCTCGAGTGTGGCGCCTGACCCATTTTTGCGTTTTATATTCCTTCTATTGGGCAAATGTGTATTTACTGACTCACTTGTGCAACTGGATTGTCCGTCGCTAATTATATATAAGGGTTCCGCGCAGAAACCTCTGTCTGTATATTTGTCACGATCGTATCTCTATGGTCTGGAACGCAACTGCGGGATCTTACGGTGCTGTGATGCTACAACATACACAAGGGTCCCTATATATTTTATTATTTAGTAGGTAAATTTAATTATTAATTTCTCATAAAGTAATTCGAAGAAGCCAGCGGACAGCACGTGGCGCCAGCAGGCCGCGCGTGCGTGCTGGAGCGAGGAGCAGTCGCAACACAGATGTAGCAGCTCAACAGCTCGCCATTGGCAACAACGTGCCAACACACTGTAGGGTCTACAAGCACCCCGGTAGTAGAGGAAGAATCGCGCTGAGCAAATAACTATTGTAATCACTGAAAGTATCTTTATTGTCGAAAAAATAAATAAACTATCACTTGTTGTATAATAAATTCAAAGTCATATTACAAATGATAAAATGTGACAGTTTATTTGTTATTATAACATACATTCTTAGTACTTATAGTCACAAATAGCAGCACTTCGAACAAATCTGCGCAGGGAACTCCTATTCCCTCCTCCTCCTCCTGGAGGAGGCTTTACTTCACACTACATGCGCTGGCGCGATGGGGGTGTGCGAACTTTACATGTCCTAAACATATTGTATCTTGAAAAGTATAAAGGGGCTTTATCGACGTCCTAGTCCCCCGCAGGGCATTGACTACAGCATATGAAGTAGAAAAAATGTTTTTTCCGTGGCACATAAAGTTCGGATGGCACGGATGTTCGAGTATATTCTCACCGAGCGGATTTACTTAGATTTACATAAATAGACTTTGCTCGATGTACCTAGATCTAGATTCAGCCTGGCGCTAACACCTCCTAAGTCCCATTTTAATTAAATGTCAGTAATAAGAAATGTGAGGTTTGTAAACTCATAGAAGTAGGACAGATAGAAAAAAAAAGTAGGATAGAAACTACTGGACTCGATTTGAAAAAATCTGTATTATTTTTATGGTTACACTTTTCAAATATATTTCCTTACCTGCGTAAGTGATTGACTGTAACTAACAGACAGACAGACAGACAGACAGACAGACGTTGTTCTGTCATTAATCTCAATTTGTTGTCATGGTAACGTGTAAGGTATACGAGGCAGAAATTGAAAATTCGGGATATATACGTGCGAAGCCGGGACGGACGGCTACTCTTTAATATAATCATTTACGCTATAATACACTTTGACGGGTAACCGCTTAGTTGATGGCAAGTAGTGCGCCCTCATCAGCCGTCATAAGCCTGGCTTGAGATGACCTGGCATCCCTTCTCTAACTATATATCTCTTAGACCCCGAGCCTGAACGGCAAGACGGATTATTATATATTATGGGTATCGTTAGATTCGATGTGATAATGCCAATGATTCCGGGGTACATTAAAATGTATTTTGACGGGTCGTCTTAAGCCTACGCGAATATACTCATTGATGATTCTCATTACAATAAACCTACTTTTACGGATTCTATCACGGTTTATTTAATTATTTGACTAGTCCGACGTTTCAGAAGCTTTACAGCAACTATGGTCCACCCGTCCACCCGTGACCGTGTTGCTGTAAAGCTTCTGAAAGGTCGGACTAGTTAAATAATTAATATGGTTATAATACCTAAGGATTTCTTAAGTTAAGCGTATGCACGGTATTTGAATGTTGTACATACCCGACGTTTCGCTTGCTTCACACTCGCCATGCCTGCGGTAGGACTGAGAAACATACCGCAATATACGTGTCTTGTTGTAATATCGAAATGACTAAAACAAGCTTATTGACTTGTAAGTTTTGGGTATAACCACGCATTTCTGTTGTGACGTAGGACATGTATATTGTAAAGTATTAACATACAATTACCTATGTGGGTTAAGAGTTTGTAAACATGCATATTATTTGCATTAGAATAATTATAAAAAGTAGAGCCAAACCAGAGAGGTTTGTGAAAGTCCGGACGGCGGAAAAGTGAATTGGGTGACGGGCGGAGAGCGTACTACGTTTGCGATACTGGACTGTGATGTATGTTACCAATGACAATGCCTCGGCAACGTCTGTGAGTCGGTTTATGGTCAATACAATTTTAAGTGGTAGCTGTTCTCTAATTCATCTGTGAAAGCATGGGCCGATGGATCGAAAGAGATGGCTTGTTAAGCTCTGTCTCCGCCCGTTCTGAACATTACTATGACGTCATACTTTTTCGTGTATGCTATTAGCACTATAAGTTTACATGACGTTCTCGATGAAATGTTTACAAACATTAAAGAAGAGCCCGTGCGTCACCGTGGACGCCGACACAGCCTGACAACGTTAAACCTGAAGCACGGAAGCGTCTAACACAATTACAAAGTTTGTAAGTCAGGATTTATTTGCATCGCGTAAGCTATTTGCAGCTACTCGGCATAATGACGAGGCGCAACAGGTGCCCCTTAGAAAGTTGACGGTGTAGAATATTTTTAAGAGAAAGTTTCTATGGCAATATATCTTTATGAACGTCACAGCTAACCGAGACGTATGAGATCGCCAATTTCAGCAGGAATAGCTTGTGGTTATCAATAGCTCCATAAGCACAATAGCAATGTTAACATTACAAACATAACGCATATAATACTACGTTGTTTGTATTTTACATAACTCTGACACCTGGAGAACCCACATTTTATTCAAAATTGGACGTCAACCCAAAGTTCACCTTCGGGTTATGTACATCAATCTGATCCATAGCGTCGACCTCCTTGAACATCAGCTTTGTCTCCGGAGGCGACCGTAGGGGCGTAGCATGGAGGATGACGACCTCAGTGGTGGTTACTTTTGGTCCCCTAAATTAGAATCCAGCCTGTTCCGAGACAACCCTTTTGCTAACAGATCCGGGGTTCAGCTCCTTCCTCCAAGGTGGCTGAGAACCTGACCGTGAAGTTTTGGCGGTTTGTAGGGTACTCCAATAGTAGTTCAGAGTCTCCACATAGGGTCCCACCCAGGGTGTGACAACGTGGCGTGAATACATTCATAATGTTAAAAAGAAGCGCCGTACTACGTGTTTATATAGATATTAGTGCTATTATCAATAGGCATAATTGCATAGTGCATGGAGAGATAAATACTTGCTTTTGTTTTCAATTGGTAAATGCTGTTGGATATAGAATAATTGTTCAATTGAGCGCGTGAAGGCGGCCAAGTCTATTGGTAGACTGAGCTGGCGATAATGAACTTTATCAGTTGTTCACTCTGAAGGGTGATTAAAATGATGTTAGTGCACTTGTTGTTGGGCTTTATCGTAATCAATTTGTAGGAGATGGTGTATTTTTATTTGGTACTAACCGAGCTGGCAGGGCCGCTCTGTCTTATACCACATATCTTCCAAACAAGCGTAAGAGAGAAGGTTTTTGTTGTAAAAAATAGCGTCACTTCAGCGACTGGTATCTCCCAGTAAGAAAGACCTCTACCTC
>JAFELO010000301.1:1066184-1077471 GCA_017140195.1 Eumaeus atala
TAATGTGTGTGTGTGTTTGTGTCACTCGCGTTACACGGAACATTGAAATCTGCGTACATGCGCTCGAAAAGGATTACCTTCTGACGCAGTCAGGTAAAAAGGGTTGCTACGATGTACTTATCCGATACCACCGTGAGATTTACAGTGAAGTGTAGATTGTAAATGTGGATGACGTTGATTAAGATTAGGATGTTGACAGTGCAAGTTCGCAACTCGAGCAAGATACGCTTCGAGTTTGACATGTGATGAAGTTTAAATAACTTATCTGTGTTGCTTGTGGACTTAACCAAATGTTGTATCTGACTGTAGACCACATAAGTTATATAAACTAGGGAATCGCTAATTTCATGCACTAAGTAACAATAACTAAAACCAAATAACACCGAAAGTAGTTTCTGTAGTTTCTAGACGTGGAAGGATTTTTTTATCTATACTAGCCGTTTGTGCTAAGCAATGCCCGGGAATATCTTCTCGTTCAGAAGTGACTAGCTTACGCCGTGTAGTTCGAACTTTTCTTTGTCAAATCTCTTTTAAGTAGATGTCGACTTATTTACTTAAAAATGAGGTCAAAGCGGTCGCCATGACACCTCCCGGCGTTTTGGCGCATCATCATTAAACTGTTTTAGTAAAAATCTAATTTGGTATCAAAACATACACAACTGTTTTTTTAATGATTTTATTTTTTAAAACATATCAAAACAGCTCATACATTTTTCCTAAATATCTCTTACTTATGTCAGTTACAACTTTATTATACGCATTGATATATAACGATATATATAACGTTTGATAAAGTAGTATTAAGTGCCGTTAGTTCCCCGGTTAAACAGCGCGCGCGGGTAGAACGGCCGTGTAACAGTGCAGCTAATTAACGAGTGACAGTGTCATTAAGTCATTATAATTGTGATGGGTATTGATTTTTATCGATCCGACGGTACTGGAGCAATTGCGCTTTATAATTCGATTATATGCCTGTTAGTAACGGCGCATTAAAATGATAGTACATAAGCATCTAATTCAGGACGCCTGCATCTATGTCGAGTACCAAACAGTTTATCGAATTACACGACTTGCGCTGTGCTGATGTTCTTTAAAAATACTTGTGCAATTTCACGGTAGAAGCCAAACTTCTAAAATTAGCAAATTTTATAATTACGTGGGTGGATTGAGGAGTATTTGGCCTAACCAAGAAAATAAGCACATACTAAATCAGTTATATTTTTATTTTTCTACACAAGTACCGTCGAGTTCGATGCACATTTGCCATCTCTCATTTAAAGCATTCAAACAGTTGAAAAAAATGATTCGTCCTTAGGGTCAAAATATGCGCTACTGGTGTTTTGACCTTCTCGTTCGTCGAAAATCTTTGACCTCACAAGTGCTTTTTTAGGGAACAGGAAGAGGTCTGATGGTCCCAGATCAGGTGAATAAGGCGGATGCGGTAATAGTTCAAAGCCACAATTGTGGATTTCAGCCATCGATTGCACAGACGTGTGAACACGGCCGTTATCCTGATGAATATTTTCATTTGTTTCCTCTCGTAAACGACGTAGTAAGACACAGTAGTAATCAGTTTATAGTATGACCCCTACAAGATAAACATAATCACAGCCTTTGAGTCCCAGAATACTGAAGCCAGTAGCTTATTGGCCGACAAAATCGCCTTAGGCTTTCTAGGGGGTGGTGAACCAGGTCTTCTCCAGTGTTTCGCTTGTTGTTTTGTTTCTGGCGTATAATAATATATAATGGGGGAGGGCACGTTGCTCAGTTTGCGCTAATTGCATAAACGATGTCCGATTGCTTTGAAAAAAATTATAAAATCACAGCTAATAGCCGCTCACATTTCGTACTTCACACAATTAACTAGTCTAAACTTAACTAAATAATGTGGGTAGATCTGATTTTTAGAACCGTTTGAATCTGTGTTAGGCCGAGTACTTTTCAATCCACCATAAGTTTTTTTTGCAAGCTGAAATAGTAGAATACGTAAGTATGTGATAGTCAAAAAGATGTTTTTTGTAAAAGTAAGTATTCGAGCGATTCTTTTTTATTTTTTAAAGGGACAAACGAGGCGAGGTGTTTTAAAGTTGTAATTTCATGTTGAATTAACGTAACATCTACAGAATCATAGATGACGCAATTTAAAAGGCGTTCATCCGTTAATTGCAAATTGTCAAGATTCCTTTCACCCCCTCTCCTTTATACTATTAATAGACACTTCTGAAAATTTCCAGTCTCGTCACTTATGCGTTGAGTCTCTGCTAAGTTAAGCGTATAATTTCACGTAAAATTTTGCAAAATTCCTCAGCCGTGTTACATTGAAATAGAAGTCGCAAAGGATCTCTGACGTTGCGATATGTGCGTAGAGTCGTCTCAGAAGTCGGCTGCTCTGAAACGTGAAACGTTAAATCACTGCGATCGCTAACTATTTGTGAATGAAGGTAGAATATCCTGAGGGGTCGTGTTATTGCTGCGGCCCTAGCTCGCCGGTCGCCACGTAACACCTGTGAAGTGTGAGGACACAGCTAGCCTGTCGAGTTTCGTGGCGTCTGTGGGCTCGCTTATGCACGCCGTCGGTCACGTTGAGGTTTACCCCTAATAATAATAAAAATATTAATTGATACATTGAATCGACTTAAATGAAATAAATAAAGATGAAGAAAAATATGTTTTAGTCAGCAAACTGTGAAATAAAAATGAAATGAACAATTTTGTTCAAAATAAAATTATAAAATATACGACTTAAATCTACCACCGGTTCAACCATAGCCCTGTCCTGAGAACCGGCGAAACGAACTCCCCGCGATGTACTTTCACTGAACACCGTCTTCGACATAGCTGACAGGCCTTCGGTCAGCAGGCGAATATTACAGAATAAAAACCAAGAATAATTAAAATGAAAAAAAAAAAAAAAACATTCCGATTTTAAAAATATTACCTAGTGTTTGAAATGGCTTCTTTGTTAAGAAGTAATGATTGAGATCTCTCCAATGTAGGTAGGTATAAAGTGATGTCAGAGTCCAAGGTTGTTCGGATATTCGTATTACCTGATTGAAAAATAAGAATAAAAAACGCCGCGGGTAAGACTGAGTCACCGGATCCGCGAAGTCGAGAGCAAAAACTTTATTTACGCGAAATTCCTTACATCTAAAAGGGTTGTGCAATAATGGTTGTGAAGCTTTTTAATTATTTTCAAAATGAGGATTATAAATGACACTTCGATATTCAATATGGAAGCGAAAACATATTGTTAGGAAATTGTTTAAAACAAAATACGTAGCTAAAATCTCTCTTTACTGTTCACTTTAATCATAGTTAAATCTTTGGAATATAAATTACTTATACTGCAAACTTTTTGAAATTTAATAAACGTTAGCTGAGAAGTTTGTGATTTCAGTAGAAGCAAAACTATAACAAGTTTTTAACTATAGCGAAATCTTTCCAGGAATCTTTCTTTGTGTTCTCTGAGGAGATATCTCGGCTGACAAACTATTATAACTTTGAGACAATCAACTATACAAAAATCATATTTAACTGTATTCTGGACGATAAACCCGACACCGTGATGTGGGGCCGCACTTTCCCGTTTGTAATACAAGACACCGTGATGTGGGGCCGCACTTTCCCGTTTGTAATACAAGACACCGTGATGTGGGGCCGCACTTTCCCGTTTGTAACACAAGACACCGTGATGTGGGGCCGCACTTTCCCGTTTGTAATACAAGACACCGTGATGTGGGGCCGCACTTTCCCGTTTGTAATACAAGACACCGTGATGTGGGGCCGCACTTTCCCGTTTGTAATACAAGACACCGTGGTGTGGGGCCGCACTTTCCCGTTTGTAATACAAGACACCGTGATGTGGGGCCGCACTTTCCCGTTTGTAATACAAGACACCGGGACTTCAACTTAAGATGAACCCATAAAGTCCCATCGTGGCTTGGCCAAACATTTATCAGGGCCAGATTCGCCTGTAGCTTAAAGATAGCGGAGCTGGTGGAAACTGGGGGCCATGGTAGATGTTTGCTTATGGGGGAAGCTCATCACAAGGACGCCGCTGTCCATTATGTGCACTAGCAATTGGACTTCCGTCCATCTTGAACGATTTGACTGCCGTTCACCTGTTGACTGTGAATGTGTCCGGGAAGGGCAGCGAATCTGCAAAACCATGTGGATGTTAATGGGCGTCGGTAGTTACAAAGTGGCACTGATAGCTGCTTCCCTGTATTATAAAAAAGCTCACTTTGTCAAATGTTGTACGGAATGAATAGAGGTACGGAAATTTACAAATGGGGTCTTATCTGCACAAAATGTATTTTCAACGTTCGAGGTACATGAATTGTTAACACCACACAAACAAATTGACTTGATGAAAAGAAGTTGTTTGATATTGTGGTGCTACGTGAAAGCCCTTAACGGCTTCAGTCTGGCCCGTTGTACCGCGGCATACGGCGACACAACTAGCTCCTCGGAAATGCAAGCTGTTAACTTTTAAATCATGCTAATGTTGTTAATTTTATAGCGCACGGGTTCGCCCTTCTACAACACGGTTTTTATTATGTTAATGGTGTTGTAATGCTGAGCTTTTAACCATCATTATTGTTTCTCTTATCCGACTTGGTTGGCAGTGGGATGGTTTTATGAGTGTCTCGGTTTGTCGTAATTATATACACGCACATATAGTGTGAGTGTGCAGTTCGTCGAGCGCCACTGGTAACTGCACGATAGACGGAAAGCGTCGCACAGGTTTTACAGGTCTTGTGGCGAGCCGCCTTACGCGAGGAGAAAACTATCTCCTCCTGTTCTGAAAAGCTTGGGGTAAATAGAATAGAATAGAATTTATTTGGGACTAGCGTCACGTTATCGTCATAGTCTAAAGCCTATAGCCCTTTCCTCGATTAATGGAGTATTCAACACAATACGAATTTAGGCGGGGGATATCTCAGATTAGCGCGATCAAACAAACAATAAGAAATCTCTTCAGCGTTATATTATTTTCATTTAGAATATTAACACTGTTACCAGTTTAATGATACATATTTATCTAAGGCTAATGCGGCACATTTTAAGCACAAAGCCAGTTGGACATATAAAAATATTTTTTTAAATATTACATTTTCAATATCTATAAAAATAAGGACTATGAATTGTGTCCACTCAGTTTAATGGTTGTGGTGCACCCCACTCTGCTGCCCACCGTGTGGCAGTATAGCTGACACATCTACGCAAGGTTTTCTAGTCGAAGTGGGCTCATGGCCGCGGTAAGGTGATAGATTTGTTAATGTGTGTTCCTCTGCTGCAGGAACGGGGGGGTGGAGGGCGCGTATGGGCCGCAGCACAGCCCCGTGTCGCGCTCCGACGCTTCCACGGAGGACGCCGAGCTGTCCGCGGCGCTGGCGCATCAACACCATCTAGCCATGCAGGTATATACAGCATCATCCATAGCATAGGGGGACAAACAAGCACTCGAAGCCGCCTGATGAATACCGACGCCCATTAACATCCACATATACAGATGCTTTGCCCCAATTCATCAGAACTCCCCAACGGGCCACCTACGGCACTCACAAACCGCACGAGAGGCGACAGCATAGTTATCACTTATCGGCGCAGCTTGTGAGACGCTGGATGGCTACAAAGGGCCACCTGCGGCACCCACAAACCGCACGAGATGCGACAGCATAGTTATCACTTTTCGGCGCAGCTTGTAGGAGGCTGGATGGCTACAACGGGCCACCTACGGCACTCACAAACCGCACGAGAGGCGACAGCATAGTTATCACTTACGGCGCAGCTTGTGAGAGGCTGGATGGCTACAACGGGATTGGTGTCGGAGGATGTATTATTTTCTGTGTGCATGTCTGTCGGTATAGGCTCAAGTCACGCATCATCGAGGCCTTGTTTTGTCACCAGTTTTAGTAGGTGCCAGTGGTGCGCTGCGACTTGCCGTCCCAACTGCACGGGGAACTAGAGAGATGGCCGGTCTATTGCTAACACACTTGTTCCCTGTGACACGACCGACACACGTGTAGCAGTCGTGCGCTCAGCCTCCTCAGGCGTGCCACTGGCCGCTAACATAATCAATATAGGTCCACGCGGCAGTCAGCCAGGGGCGTGGTGTCTCATTGTATATCGCACTAACTGTGCCCCGCGTTTTCTAAAGGTAAAGTTTAACCTTAGACGGTGCCTCCTATGTCTGTGCCAAATTGTACAAACCCGTTCAGTAGTTTGTTATTGTAAAGAAAGAATAACAAACATACGAACTTTACCCGCAGTTTCGTCCGCGTAAAATGTATGCCTAGAGAGAAGAGCCAGCTGTAGTTGCTCAAGTCTGGAGGACTAAAGCATGCCCGAGCACACCTCAGGGTACTTGCACAACTAATTGACTGTGTAACGGTGTAACGTTCCAGGGCGGCGAGTATCCAGTGGCGGGCGGAGTGGAGGGCGACTACGGGCAGTACGTGTCTTCTCCGGCGCAACACTATAACCATATGGGCCACCTCACCATGGCACCCTCGCAGAAGTACCCTCATGTGAGTGTCACGCTAGGTGATCCATTAGCCCGGGGCAGCGTGTGCAGCCAAGTTCAAAGAAAAAAAGAACTGGCAACGCAACGTTCAGAAAAAATGTTTAGAGATACTTTTACGAGGGCTGATTGATAACTGGCCGGAACGACAAACTTAAAAAAAGATAGGCAAACAAAATTTATTACACTAATTTCTATCATCTTTTCGAAAATAGAACGCCAAATTTGAATTTATTCGAACTGATAGAATTTGAGGGGACCTAAAACTTTCTCTGCCGTAAATTTTCTTAACAATGGAAAGAAACTAAAATCGTGCGGTGATAAAGTTTTACGATTTAAAAGAGAAAACAGGAACCCAGATTAAAGTCAAGCTAGACAGTGTTTTGGGTAATACTGCTCCTGCATTGAGTACAATTCACACCTGGGTAACTGATTTTAAACATGTGAGACAGAGCTGCGAAGACGCCAACAGGTCTGGCCGTCCAAATGAAGTCACGAATCGAGACATGATCAAAAGGATTCAAAAAATCGTTTTGAATGGTCGGCGCTTAAAGTTATGGTCAATGGCAGAGATGGTAAGCGTTTCCTCTGAACGCGCTTTTAACATTTTACACCAATATTTGCCAATGAAAAAGCTTTGCGCGCGATGGGTGCCGCGTTTGCTCACTGTTAGCCAAAAGCAACGTCGAGTGGACGATTCGTCGGGGTGTTTGGCGCCGTTTTTGCGGCTTTATGTGACAGTAGATGAAACATGGATACATCATTATACTCCTGAAACAAAAGAACAATCTAAGCAGTGGACTGAGAGCGGAAAACCTGCGCCGTCGAAAGCAAAAACTGTTTTGTTGGTCGGCTAAATGATGGCGACTGTTATTTGGGATGCTCGAGGGATAAGGGCCACTAAAATATAGTGGATTATTTGCAAAGAGGAAAAACAATAAATGGAGAGTGTTATGCAGGCTTGCTGCGAAAGATACGGCCTCATTTAGCCAAAAAGCAAGTATAGTCCCACTACGACAAAGCATCTGTGCACTCGTCAAGGGTTGCAGTTCTCAAACTCCATGAATTGCTGTTCAAATTGTTACCGCACCCCCCCTATTCCCCAGGTCTAGCCCCGTGCGACTTCCACTTATTCCCGAATTTCAAGAAATGGTCAGCTGGCCGAAGATTTTTATCAAATGAAGAAGTCATTGTCGCCGTAGACGAGTATTTGGAGGGGTTAAGGAAAACATTTTATCAAACCGGTGTGACGACATTGGAGACGCGCTGGACTAAATACATCGCGGTCGAAGGGAACTGCGTTAGGAAATAAAATTGTTTTAAGTAGATTACTAATTTTTTTTGTCGTTTAGGATACTTCTCAATCATTCCTCGTAAATGGTTGGGTGAACATCATATTTTGTGACTTCAAAAAAACCAAGAATAAAATGTGCAATAGATACTTGTTTATTTGCCAAATATAAACGTCCCAGGTTTGATTCCTGAGTTGGAAGTGTTAACGTTATTCAAAGTGACGGTTCGAAGTCAGGAGGTTGGCTGGTCACTCTCTCTCCTGCGCACCATGGTGAGCGTTAAATGTTTAACCGTCGCGTAGCTCCTGAGTCTAATTTATCTCAATTTGTGTAGCAGTGTGTCTGAACCGGACAAGAGGATGAGCATAGGCAGTGCATACTGCACAGGTGTGTATGGTGCACGAGTCTGTATAATTGTAGATATACAAGTGCGGGTGCTGGCACCGACATTAGGCCAGGAACACTATTTGCAGTGACGATCGTTTATTTCAAATCGAATCTATTTCAATTAAGCCACACAATTGTTACATAATCTACAGAGACAGGGAGACTCCTAGTTAGTATGAGAGCATACTTGAGGCAGGTAATCCCTCTCTTATATGGCAGGTAAGCAGTTTACATGACATTGAAACCATTTAGGTATGTACGGCAACTTTGAAAATATAAATATAACATATAATTTACCGCAAATATTAACCCGTATACACAGAATACAATTAGTACACACACCATAACTGTCAAGAAATGTTTTAACAAGGTAGTCTGTGGTAATGAATGTTCTGACCAGTTTGATTTGAACGATTCTGTCACTTCTGTACACCATATCTTATCTAATGCAACACTTTAGATAATACAAGACGGAGAATAATAATAAAGGTGATATTATAGGGCGCACGCACTTTATTTAGACAGTGACTTTTGTCAATACTTATTTCTAATCATTTCTGTTTGATGATTGTGAACACAAGAATTTATGTAAGTGATTATACCCAGTTGAAACTCCCTTATAAAAAGGAGGATCGCAATAATTGCGTGATAAAGAACTACATTTGACGTACTCCATCCAAAGGGTTTACGGTTTTATATGTCAACTACAATTACGTTCCTTGATAAGATGTTTAAAAAGTTCTTGTTTGTCGCTTCTTGCGTTTCCCACTTAGGGTTACCACTTTGTTTATAAATATATGTGAGTTTTTTTTGTTCATCATGTATAATGTTAGAATATGGCTAAACAATATGAAAATTTACTTAAACACTTCTATGAGATGCCTATGCTCAGGCTATTACGAATTCTAGAACATCGTAATTGTGAAAATTAAGGTATTTTCTTATTGACCTCTAACATCTTAGTATAATTACAGTACTTTATAATAAAGGAGACAAGCCTACTCACATTACATGATATCTCGTAACACAGCGAGTGTATGTGCTTTATTCAGAAATCCATATTATTTTCTCTCCCGCCGTGCAAGTATGTGACTACTGAGTGCATCTTAGGCATCAAAGCAGCACATAAGTGTAGACACTTAACCATAGATAGTTACTGGCTCACCTTGATCGTTTAATTTGTAACAGCTTAATTTTAAGACAATTTTAAATTACTTTCTAAATTCATTTTATTTGAAAAAAAATGGATTGTCTAGTTGCCTGAACTATTGCATTTTAATCGCTGTACTTTTGTTTACAAAGACCCCCGACGACCGGTTGGCCCATCTTTTGTTGTTGCACCATGCTCGCCTTGGCTTTGCTTTGCTGTAGACGTGTCAATCTCGTGCCTTTTTTCCGATGTTGAATCGCATAATTTCGGTTTTGATTACATGTTAATAACAACATCTGTTTTGGAATACAAGAAATTATTTTTTAACATTAGAAGTACTCCACAAAACACTATTGTCAAAATAGTATTTTTCTTATATATTATTGTAACAAAATTTATTTTATTATTTATATATTAGCTTTTATTTTTAAAATATATAATAAATATTAGCAGGCCAGCTTATGAAGAGCTCACCTAACTTAAGACTAGTGTAAATGACTGCTAATAGCATGTGATGTGGGTTTACCCTCTTGTATCACAGTTGTTCGGGCTCTGATGATGAAGGCGTGGTGTTGTTCAAACTGCTTCATCAAAGCCATTCCGTGGCAAATATTTAACTCGTTTAATATTATATTGATAGAGTTATTTTGTTTCAGGTTATGGAGGCGGTGTCGGTAGGCAGCGGGTACGCGGGCGGCGCGGGCGGCGGCTCCGCTCACTACGGCACGTACGCGCACTACGGCGCCGCCTACCCGGCGCAGCCCGCCTACCTCGTGGACCCGCAGGTGCCTGCGTACATGGCGCAGGTACGTCCGTTGCTAGATCCCCATCATTAGGGGGAAAAGATAGAGAGTTATCCATTTAACATTACCAGCATAGGGTTTGGGGTTGGGTTATGAGACTTGCGAAGGGTAAATATACTGTATGGCAGGTTGTCGAAACATAAGTATGTTAACATTGTGACTATAATGTGTTGCAGGAGTATGTGGAGGGTGGAGGCAGCGCGTCCCCGCGCAGCGCCTCGCCCGGCGCGCTGCCGTCGCAGCACAACCTACATTTACAACAGAGGTATATTGTTCATATTATTCATTTAATACCAGAATTTCATTTGATATGCGAGGTTCGACTGTCGGACAGTGTAGACACAGCTGTACCGGCGGTGGGAAGTGTGAAGAGGCAGGCTGCGCAATGTGCATGGTTACAAATAAGAATTAATTAGAATAGTACTTGGCCCTAAGCAACATGAGTGATTCTTTTTGAAATAGTTTTCTGTTTTTTCAACAACAATCAAAAACCACTTCGCGCCAGTTCCTCAGGCGGAACGAAGCGGGTGCCACACATCACATCGCTTCCTTACAGATTTGTATTACTTACACTATCGTATAGCGCGCATGATATAAAGGCCCTTGTAAGAGTCTTATTGTGTCTTCTAAGAGTTTAATCGCAACTGAATATTACTTACCAGGTACGACGGCGCGTCTCTGGAGCAGCTGGGCCGCCACTACTGCGTGACGTCGCCGCGCGGCGAGTACGCGGCCGACCCCTACTACCAGCACTACCCCGCCGTGTACGAGAGCGCGCACCAGCAGCCGCAGTTCAAGGTGCGTTTGTAGCGCGAGCGGGCACGCGTCGCGTCCCTTTAGCAGCTAGGCCGCTACTACTGCGTGACGTCGCCGCGTCAAGCACTGATACTCCTACTAAGTTGCGTTTGTAACATAAGTTATGGCATAACTTCCGGTCATTTGATCCTATTAAGTAACTACCGCCACCCAGTCTTGCAAATCCAGTTATATAGATGCTATCCTTCCTTCCGTTGTCCTGGGCCGCCTATTGAGATGAATTTTAAAATTCTTGTTCCACTTTGTACAATAACAGAATGGTACAAAGTGTAAGATATAAAAAATCAGCTTTTACATCTCTCCGCCAATACAA
>JAFELO010000301.1:1078266-1130758 GCA_017140195.1 Eumaeus atala
TGCAGTGGCGGGACCCCAACCTGCCCGAGGTCATCGGCTTCCTCAATTCGCCCTCCGACGTGGTGAAGGCCAACGCCGCCGCCTACCTGCAACACCTCACTTACATGGACGACCCCAACAAACAGAAGACCAGGAGCTTGGGTCCGTTGAGACTATTAACGCATTCTTCCGGCTACTGTGTCTGATGCAAAACTAGTCCAACGTCGGGATTAAATTATGGACAGTGAAGATTTCGGTAGATTCTCGTCACCGACTTGTCACGTGCAGGCAAACGTAGCTCACACCCATTCGCAGTGTAGTCACACCCATTAGAAGTGTAGCTACACGAACACGGTTATTAGAAAACAAAATTATTATTAGTTTTAATAAATAGTTTTCTCTTCTATGGTACGTTCTTACCTGTGTAGACTACATATTTCTTTTACTCACTTTGATATTGTACGTGCACAGGTGGTATCCCTCCCCTCGTCCGACTGGTGTCGCACGAGAGCGTGGAGGTGTGCCGTAACGCGTGCGGCGCGCTGCGCAACCTGTCGTACGGGCGGCAGAACGACGAGAACAAGCGCGCCATCCGCGACGCCGGCGGCATCCCCGCGCTCATGGCGCTGCTGTGCCGCACCAATGACATGGAGGTGCGTTTGTTACGTGAGAACCTCCTTATCGGAGGTAGAGAAGCCGCTAGTCTGTCTATGGGAGAAAATTGGCAATGAGCCGTGCTGAGACTGATTCAGAGAATAAATATCGAGTTGCAGAAATAATCATGTAAATAGAGCCACGGTCACGACTAACCGACGTATAATCATCACTTCTCGTAGTGTTAACCAGATTCGTATATCGAATAAAGTAAGAAAAGTAAAAGTAATACAGTAAGAAAAGAGAAAGGAAAAGTGATAACTAAAAAATGTATAATGTGTGCAGGTGAAGGAGCTGGTAACAGGTGTTATCTGGAACATGTCGTCGTGCGAGGACCTGAAGCAGGCCATCATCGATGACGCGGCGCAGGTTATATTCAGCAAGGCCATCGTGCCCTCCTCCGGCTGGCACCCCACCAACCCCGGCGACTGCTACTGGAATACCGGTGTGTATGTTTTCCGGGAAAACGTACCACTAAGTGGACTAACCACTACCTTATGCCAACAGGCCGCACCCGCATTTTTTACTATAGAAGCCCTTTACATGTTAGCTCGCCCTTTGCCGAAATAATTACTTAATTATAGAAATTACAACAAATATACAACCATGACAGCAACGAGTCCCGCTACGGTACCTGCCGCATGGCCGTGTATCAGAGAGTAGCGCCTTACACGTTCGCGTCACCGACATGCTAATATAAACTTGACACAGCTTAGTCACAGGTTGTGCCATGCTGCATTTCCGCGGAATTGGGCTGGCACAACCGGAGAGGTCCTCTCGCTCACATCAAAACATCCTTAGTGTCGCATTAAGCTCGGTTTGTGAAGTACAAAGTGTAGGTCTCTGTTATTAGGTAATTAATTTACCAAAATTGATCTCTTCCTACTTGGAGAGTATCTCTTCTCACTTGGAGAGAAAAAGCCCCTATTCGTTTCGCCTAAACCAGAAGACTGTGCAAGTACTTGCTCACCCAAAACCGCAGCCAATACGCAACGCATCTGCATAACCTCTATGCGGATGTTCATGGACGTCGACTGCTCATTTCCTGCCTTCTAGTAAACATTTTTTTGCAGTGCACCGCAACTCAACGGGCGTGCTCCGCAACGCGTCCTCCGCGGGCGAGTACGCGCGTCGGCGGCTGCGCTCGCTGCCTGGGCTGACCGAGGCGCTACTGCACGTGGTGCGCACTGCGCTCGCGGTCAACGCCATTGGCACCAAGTGCGTCGAGAACTGCGTGTGCGTGCTGCGCAACCTATCCTACAGGTGCGTATTTACTATTATCTATTATACTAAGTTAATAGTTACAAGTAAACAAATATTTTTTTTACTCGTCTGTAAAACATTACCAATTTTAGAGTGTATGAGTCAATTTTATTGCACATAAGATTTATTTAATTTTTATAACACGTTATAGTACTTTCTATACTATAGAAACATTACTATGATTCTTCTCAACCATCTCTTTTTTATCAAAAAAATAAGTAATGATGCGAGTGAAATAAGGCTATCTTTATATAAAATATTACAAAAAGACGACATACGTAAAATATATATCGGCATCCATTGACATTATGCTTTCTTTTATATATAATAACAAATGTTAACTTTCTTAATAATATTTCATTTTATTTAAGACGACTCTTTCATTTGGATATTTGCTTTTTGTGTCATTACTTTATATTGATACTAGTTTACCATATTATTACTCTCTATTGTCATTGACCGGAAGTTTGAAAAAAGTGGACTATAGTTACTGCAATTAAAACGTTTAACGCCCAAGTTCAGCTCGTGAGTGTTTTGTGATCTGTTTTATTTGTGTAGGTGTCAAGAGATAGAGGACCCGCTGTACGACACGCGAGCGCCGCCCACGCAGTCGTCCGGCCAGGCGCGGATACAGGCCAGCGCGTCTAAAGGTATCGTTGACGTTATTTAAAAATCACCTACGAATATAATGCACAGTCCATCAGCTTAACATGCTGTAGCTTTGCTATAGAGGGTAAATAGTTTCCTTGCCGATTTAGTAGCGAGTAAGTTCAGCCAGGTGCGTGTCCTCCAGGTTATTGGAATTTTCTAATTCAAATAAAAAAAAGGGTGTACAACATATAATTTGTAAAAATAATAAAATGCATTAATTTAGTCACTTTATAATCTTAACGGTTTTTTACTGGACCTAGGCGAGAACCTGGGGTGCTTTGGTGGTAGCAAGAAGAAGAAGGAAGGGTCGTCATCGAACTCGACGAGTCCACTCAGCAAGAGTGAGCACGAGCCGCAAGCGATGGACAGCGGCACGTCGCAGCTTGGTTACAGCGTGCCTAAGGGCACCGAGATGCTGTGGTCACCTGAGGTAAGTGATATTTTATTACATTTTTTCCAATTGATCCGTGAAGATTAATTACGGAAAATATCGAATTAATGCAGAAAAAAACATTAAATAGGTGAAGCCTTTTTGGAAAAAATTTACGACATTTTATATAGTAGTATATTTTTCATCAATCATCATGCTTTTACATTTCTTTAACTCTGTCATACTATGATTTTAATTGCCAAATGGTTAGAACATCAGTCTTATCCTATTTAGTGAAGTTTGTGCGTGTGGTACGCTCTCTGATGTTTGCGTGTGCGCGCTTGCAGGTGGTTCCGCTGTACATGTCGCTGCTGCAGACTTGCTCAAACCCGGAGACACTGGAGGCGGCGGCGGGCGCGCTGCAGAACCTAGCCGCCTGCTACTGGCAGCCCTCCATCGACATACGCGCCGCCGTGCGCAAGGAGAAAGGTACGTCGCCGGATTTGTACGCCGGAACTGTTTAGATAAGCGGTAAACCCTGTGTATAATTAAGATAAGATACGATATGATTCCTCAGAGCTGAACGTTGACATCATAGTAGCTACTAAATACTATATAAATATCACCACCGACTATAAATCTGAACTATAGCCTCGCTCATACACTTAACAAAAACTAAAATCTTTCTCAAATATGATATGAGCATGCATATTTTGTATCAATTCAATTCATAAAACATTTTACGACAGGCCTACCCATACTGGTGGAGTTACTGCGCATGGAGGTGGACCGAGTGGTGTGCGCTGTGGCGACGGCGCTGCGCAACCTGGCGATAGATCAACGCAACAAGGAGCTGATAGGGAAGTACGCCATGAGGGACCTGGTGCAGAAACTGCCCAGTGGCAACAACAACCAGCAACACGAACAGGTACTGACCAGCATTCAGTTCTTCATTAAATTGAGCTGTAGATTTTGTTCTCCTATAGATTATACTAAACTGTCAACGTGTGACGGGGAGTCCCCACGACAGGCGATTCACACAGAAACATAAAAAAGAATTGGTACTATATAATAGAAATCGGGATTCCAGCCCGGGTCCGTTCTGGGGCCATTGCTTTTTTAAATTTATGTAACCGACTTGCTAAGCCTAATTGAAGATGAATGAGACTGATAGACGCTTAAGTATTAGATATAAGTAACAACAGACTAGATTCTTCGGTGTGGGCTAGAATAAACCTGGAGGTAGAGGGCCACACTGTCGTTAAAAAGATGACATATTTTGTACAAGGAATGATTGGATTTGATATTCTCATGTTCAGGGCACATCTGACGACACGATTGCAGCGGTTTTGGCAACGCTTAATGAGGTGATCAAGAAGAGCGCAGAGTTCTCTCGCTCGCTGTTGGAGGCTGGCGGCGTGGAGCGGCTGCTGCACCTCACCAAGCAGCGCCATCTGCACACGCCGCGCGTGCTCAAGTTCGCAGGTCAGAGAGGCAGCAGTGCTCCCACTCCGTCTCGCTGGCTGCCGGCCCGCCCGTGACCCCTGCGTCATAGGCATCACGACTAGTGGAGGGATGTGTGGGGCAGCGAGAGAGGAATCGCATTTCAAAGATGTGTTTATTGTGTTCCTTTGTCTTGCTTGTTCCTCATTTTATTTTATTTTATTTATACAATATTTTGACTATGATTATAAATTCCGATACAGCTACCGACTGAATCAAGCGTGGCCAGAATCTGACGCGTGATTTTATATTTGCATAACCCAAATTGGAGATTACAGATAGTATATGATACGTGTGTCGTGACGCTCTGACTCAGCTCCAGTTTGTGTCGAGCCCTATTGTAGTGTTGGATAGGTCTAATCTGATAGCACACATGACTATCGTGCCCTGCAGGCCAGGTGCTGATGACGATGTGGTCGCACGCGGAGCTGCGCGAAGTGTACCGCAAGCACGGCTGGCGCGAGGCCGACTTCCTCACGCCGGCGCGGGCCAACATGCCGCGCGCGCCTTCCGCCTCCAGCGGTACGTATTCACTACTATATCGACGTGCCGGCAGAGAACCACTGAATAAAGACCGAGCCAGTCAATCAAATTTCTCAATAAATATAAACTTAAACTTGCATTCAACACATGTTTATAGAGATGCATACGGCACGGAATCATAAAAATCACAAGTGCTATAAGTTGTCTCCAGTTTCAAAATGTTTTTGCATAAACACCATCGCGCATGTGCATGGCGTGTGGCAACATACTGACAGAAATAATATATAGTGTATACTCTATAAATCTTCATTATTACGTACAGATCCGAAAAGAATGCGAATATATGTAAAAAGTCACCTAATATAATTTCTATTGTTAATTTTCCTCAATAGGTGGTTGGTTTTATCTAATCCTGTTCATTGTAAATGAAACAAAGATTTTCTTAAACAAAAACCCTCTTATTTTATTCTGTAAATAGTTCTGTCCTTTCTTTATCTTTACTGTATGATTTGTGTATTGTGTGGATATTCATTCATAACATCCTGTGACGCTTTCGCTGACATTATCCATTACTTGCTTCATCTATAGCACACATTCAGAATGTGTGTTTCATAATAGTCTAAAAGCAGCAAAATAATGAAATAGCTTGACTTTAATATGCTTAGCGTAAGCGTCTATGTACAAATTTTCCTTGCGTGCCCGTCTTTGTCATATAAATTAAAACAATAACACGTAAAAGTTGAAGATTATGGTATTGACGCGTACGCAAGTAACCTTGCACGAGCGTATGCATAACCGTGGTTTCACGGTACTACACGATCACAATATCGGTGCACCTCTGGAGTGGGTACAGTTCGCGTTCGCCTTGACGCATTATAGCTAGGTTCGGTTTAAGGTACAAATGCACAATCAAAGACACTTGTGATCACACATTAAATTATGAGTGCCTATATGGCGCCATTGACGCCATGCGCACTGATATTGGAACCGAGTAGTACACTTGTGATATCACGCGCATGCATTTGTGGTGGCTGACGATTGCTGACGTCACGTGCGTGCAGGCCAGGGCACGCCATGCGCGCCGCACTCGCCCAACAACGCCAACAGCACGCTGAGCCGCCCCATGGCGTCCACGGGCGGCACGCGCTACGAGGACCGCACCATACGCAGGCACCGCGAGGTACGAAGTTTTCCACCTCCCCCCACCGTCCCCTCGACCTTATCTGTGATGAAATTTCATCAATTACCTATAATTCTCCACAAGTGCTGGTAAATGTAAAGCAAAAAAAAAAAACAATTTATGCCTATATCGAGGTTTTAATTTTATTTGATTGGGTCGTTATTTTTGAGGTTTATAACTACAACCTTTACAAATACACTACAGCAATTCGAGATATGTCAAAAGGGGGAAGAGGGACTTCCCCCTTTTGGCAACATTGAGTAGACATACCGATCACATGCCTAGAACTCGCGTCATTATCACGCTCTGCGCGTCACGCATGACGGTATGAGTAACACGCTTTCCTATACAAAACACGCTTACCAACTACGCTCGGCTTTATTCGTTCAACCGTTTATTCTTCCATGGGGTATAAATACAGTTTCAAACTTTCAGTTCCGTTCCTTTGTTATCTTTATTATCTTTATTATTTTGTATATTAATTTTCACAAAATTGAAACGAATCAGATTCAGAAGAATGTAAACAATGAAATTTAGCAAATCTCATTAAATAATTCCTCTGTGTGGAATTATAAACAGTTTCTATTTTTTAAATTGATTTACTATTCGTATTTTATGATTATAATAATCAATTACTCAACCTAATAATAAAAATGTACACGAACTTCTTGTAAAATTGGAAACATTACCTGCCCTAGCTATAGTTACCCACTTGATTTACTTGAGTAAAATTTAGATCACGATTTACTATTGCAGTAATTTTGCTTGCCTAATTCAAAGAAATAATTAAACGCATTGCTTAAGCATCAATTACTACCACGTGACTAACAGTAACAGTTACCAACACGAAAAAAACAGGTTTGCCAAGACAATCACAGAAATATCGTTTGTGTTGTTGGTGTTCGAATGTTTAAGTGTGTATATTTGTGTTGTACTATAAATGTGTTCTGTACTAATGTATACAAACGCTGTCTGTAATAAAAAGAAAGACTTGTAAAAAAAATATCACAACATAATCCAGGTTTTAAAATACAACGAAGGACAACTTGACTGTATAATTGTTACGTATTAATGTTATGTAAATATAAAATACATAACATTTATCCAATCAAGTTAAAACTTTTTTTTTTTAACTTGTAGTGGATGACAATTGATGATTTTTTTAAGTGGACATTTAATTACTTTTTTGTATAATTTCTTAAACTTAAAAAAATGTACGTTTCAGAACGATGACATGGCGACAATGGATGTGAACAGCTACGGTGAGGGGCTGGGCATGGGCAACCCCAACGGGAGGCCGATGAACCTGCAGGGCGTGCAGGCGCAGATGCCTCCGCCCAGCAGCCGTTAGGTGGCGCTGAACAAACGGACAGTGCGTACCGGCGCGACCAGCGCTGGAGTTAGGGTACTGCGGCCCTGGGCCAAATTAACACACAGTTTGTCTATTTACGAATTCGGCCTGGGGTGCAAAATATAAAGATGTTCTTATACGGGAAATAATTGTTGCTTTATGAGTAATTATTATAGATTGTGACGTCACAAAATACCAAACAGTTGAACGCAACGTCATCAAGAACCAATTTGACAAATTTTTTATACAAAATGTATGGGATATATTTCAGCAATTAGAAGCATTGTTGATGCACATTGCTCATTAATCTATATAGGGGACATTGAGAAGTACGCGTAGTCAAACAATTGTTGCTCCCGTTTAAGAGCGTCTTGATATGCCTGTTGTGGAGTGTAGAGATATAGGCGGACCGCCAGCTATTGAACAGGCGGAGCCGATGTCGACATATATCAAATTGGGATTGGACCAGTTGCCTAGCGCCTGCTGGAAATAACATGAACTATCATTTCCTTGTCGGACACTGTCTGGAAACCCCTTACAAGTTGGCTCTCCTATATCTCTGCCTGCCATAATTCCTACATAGTCTTTCTTACTGATTTCCTTCCACGACACATCTCTTACTGACGAGAGCAAGAGTGGGGTTTGACTTATATATTTATGTATGTTAATCATTCATATGACAGAAACGTATTTATTGTAACTTTAAAAATCCTGTTTTATTTGGAGATATATTTCTGTGACATTTCGTTTAAAACTTTCGATTTTGTTTGTTGTCGTTTGTATTTATTGCCGTACAGGCACATTTTTACTTTCTTATTTCAAAATGCTGATCTTGAGCTAACGTTATTTAAATTCTGCACACGAGCCCAATAAGTTTAACTTCCAACGCCATACACAATTACTTCGGCTGTTTAGAATGTCTCATAGCCGTGAAACACAAACACGAGGCCACAGCTTAGCCGTAGACTCAAGTCGATCACGTCAATTCCCTGTACATAGTCGTGCCATTTGTATTTATATAATATTCCATACGAATTCTAGTTGGTGTTGTGTCTGTAGCCTACGTGTGATATATACAATTATACAAGTGATTTACATACATTTCATTCTGCGTGTCCGTACAAGAAGTGAGATCCATGACCTAGGCATCATTCAACGCTTCTGTACATGATCATTAATGATTGGAAAAGAAAGAAAGGAAATATTGAAACTTTCAAATAGTCTCTCAAATGAAATAACTGATAAAGTGTATGTACAATTTATTTGTAATTTCTTTATGAGATTTGCGAATCTTCAAGACGTTTTAGATCTGTCGCTACAAGGCGGCGGGTTGCGATATTGACGCGTACACGCGATCGTCGTTAGGTCCACGGTCAGCTCGAAAGTCTCGATACTCGTAATAGCTATACAAAAGTTTTTGTAACATTTTGTAACCATACCACCATTCTCGGAAATATTTGTAACATAGGTGTCTAGTGTCTCTTATATTTAAGAAAAATCCGTCTTATAGACTAGTGTTAAGCGTTCTGCGAGTGTATGTAAGCTTTAAACTTTACTTTGGTAGATTGCACCTTTTAGACGCAACAACAGAAACAACTGCCGTAAAAAAGGTTTGTGGTACTGACGAGCGAAACCAAGAATGATAGACTAAGGAAGTGAGAAAACTGCCGAAATAAAGATGTTGTTACAAACTCTTAAAACATACGTGAAATGTGACCAAATGGGTAATGAGAAGAACAGCCGTTACAGCAAAATCTAGGACATGTCTAAACTGACGGAAATATGCGAGAACTTAGAAAGTACAATAGGTGACATTATATTGTGCGTGTGTGTGTGCGCGCGCGTACGTGCGCGCGTGCGTGCGTGTGTTTGTTTGTTTGTTTGTGTGCGTGCGTGTGTAAAGAAACCAGAAAAAAAATTACCAAAAAATTCATGTACCCTGAGTCGAGAGGCTGCACACTGCAAAGGTCCTAGAAAATATATGTATGTGATGTTCAGACTACAGAACAGAAATTTATTAGCATTCCATCGAAACACCACGGGGACCTCATTGCTCTCTGTAAAACTTTTGCTATACACGATTCTTGAAGATTTCTAAATAAAACCTACTACTATTGTGACATAAACTTTTTATATAATCTGTATTGTGACATTAAGTGACCATAGACAAAATAGATTTCCTCAAAAGGAACAGCAGCGTATTTATTGTTTTGTAAGAATTGTCTCCATTATTTTAGTTGTGTAATTATTTATTATAAATCATATAGGAGTTAATTATTAAGATGTGATTCGTGAGAATTTTTTAAATGATATATTTTAAGCACAATAATGCATTTGGATACAACTACCCCGACACGTACACTATACGTTAGTGATCGCGTAAGTTTTGTATATTTTATTGCGAACGTCTCCAGCGACGTACTACAGGTTCGACGCTTGCCACGTCCTCGCTTCTATGAAGTGAATAGTTTTTTTGAAAATTCACATTTTATACATCAGTTCGTAGGCTTAAGGTTTATTTAATCGCCATATAATTTATCGTTTGTGAGTATATTAGAGAATCGTAGGCATTATTAGAAACTGTTATTTTTATTAGTGTAATATCAAATTTATATGTAAAATCTTTAAGCATTGTTGTAAAGTTAATTCTTTCGATTGTATTTCTTCCAAAGGCGGCACCGTGCTGTGGTTTGTTATAGACATCGAGAGGATCGGTGACGCGATGGAGTGTTTGGAGTACAACATGGTGTGGTGCCGCCGCAGTACCCAAAAGATCTCTGTAAGCTTCTGTGTAGTTTAAGAAATATCACGATACGATACTTAGTGTGTTACACCACAATTTCAAATAGTATATTGTGTTCTGTGGCCAGCCGCAGACCATATAGAGTTGTTGGAACTGTAATACTCGATTATTTATATTTTTTAGTAAACAAATTGAATTTTATTTAAAGGCAAGTTTGCGTAGATGTAACCGATTAGTCTTACGTCTTTTGTATGTGGAACTTTATTAGAGAATAACTAACAAAGTATATTATACACAGAAATTAAATGAATTTTGGTTTTTATTTTGTGTTTACTTTTGTTTTCCTTTCATCTTATGTGTTTTTTTACACTTTTTTTTTACAACGCAATAGGCCTATTTTCTAGATTAATTAAGATCTACTTACGGTTATAAAGTTTAGGGAATATGGATGCGAGTCTTTTGGGCTATGCCTTCTTTGTTTGAGATAAAGCGCGCAAATCTTTTATTTTTTATCTTCATATCGCATTGTTAGAAGTGTTGAAAGTGTTTAATAGTACATTAAAATAAACTGGTGCGATTAAAAATAACATAATATTGTCTAACAAACGTATGATTATGTGAGGTTTCGAATATTTTAGAACGACACGTGACATATTTTAAATGTCAGTATGTATGTCATATATGTATGTCAGTGTGCCCTGTATGTTCGCTTCCCACGGTGCGTTATACTAGATTGGCTATGCAACCTGAGGGAATTCGAAGACAGCACCGCGGGAAGCGAATCTTAGCGAAAATATTAATGTCCTATCTGTATGAATGCTCACGTTTGATATAATAACAGTAGTATTCTAATATTAATCGGTTATTGAATTTATAGGTGTAATAGGAGGATTAATTAGGGGCTGCACGTTTTTTGATGGGGTTTTTGTACTTTAATTCGGACACTTATTGTTACGGATGGAACTCGATATTCCAAACAGTATTATTCAGTAATCTCATGTACCAACGTTGCTAATACACTTACATTTAAATATGGCGCTTGTTTTATTTGTGTGCACCTATAGACGAAGAGCTTTTAGTGAACATTCGGTTCAGCCACGAGTCCCATGGCTTGGGTTTGACCAGTCACTAAGTGAAGACGAGACGACGACGATGCGATAAGAAATTGTTGTTAGGTGAATCCATTTCGTCTTTCATATTTTGGTTACTGACCAATAATTTTCTTTCGTGGGTCGTGCTTTTAGAGGCGAGTGTGGACACGGTTGCTGTAACTTGTTGGGGTCATATCCATAATTCCCGCTTTGTTGGTCACGTTAATGCGCGCCGTGTCGTCAAGGTCGGTGATTTTGGTGAGATAACACTTTTGAGAGATTACGTTTCGTCGCTGAAGCTGGGGGTGATCGAGGAATGTTTTGGCTTCGAAAGAATGGATTAGTTAACTTGTCCGGGGGAACATTATCTCGATTAGGCATGGTGATTAATTACTCTCACGTTTCAGTAAAAGGGCATAAATTTTACTTTGTCGTTTCGAATATATTATTAGAAACGACAAAGTAGAATATAACAAAAGTTGGTTAAAAGAGACAAATTGAAATTATAGTTCGTGTAACAGATATTTGTAAGTACGTAAAGATGCGCCGAGCGCTTCTCGGCCGCTCGGCGCATCGAACCTTTGTTTACATCGTCGTACCTCCACACGCCAGAAAAATTTAAATAAGAATGAATGTTAACACTTAACGATTAATATCCTTATAATAACTTATAAAAGTGATAAAGGCTTATAGTAAACACTGCACTGTAACTTTTACCTGGTTATTTATCACAAAATTTTAACGAAATTACGAAAGATACCACTAGAGTTTAAATAAATTCCCGGAGCGCTCGGCAAACGTTTATGTCTCTTAAGGCTAGTTCAGACACAGCGGGAACCGCGCGATTTTCATGCGATTCTGAAATGTGAGTCTTATTTGTATGAGTTATTAAGTAATCGTTCAGACATAACCGCGCGGTTGCAGCAACCCAACCGCCAGAAAATAAAATCGCGCTGCTCCCGCGCGTTTCTATTACTATGGAGTCTGTGCTTCGCGTTCAGTTGCGTTGCGGATATCGCGCGGTTAGCACGTAACTCGTGACGTAGCTCGTGAGTTCGCCATGGATCGTTTCGAAATTTAACTATTTATTGATGAAGCGGAGAAGAAACCTGTAACATGGGATATTCAGAGTGAGGATTGCCAAGCTTGGCAAGAGTTAGAGAGATATAAAAAAATAATATTCTAGGTAAGGAGGTTATAGTATACACTTTAGGTACTTAACTAAGTACATACCAAACTCGGCTGTTTTATGCAGACATTTCGAGCATTTTTTAAAATGAAGGTCACAACGTTATTACCCAATTTGTTTGTTTACATTTAGTTAAGTATCTAAACCTTTCAAGTACAGTATGTTAGTTGTAGCTATATTTTTGTGTCTTGCCATGGAACACGCCCATCCTCCACAAAGTAACGAGCGAATTTATCTCTGATATTCAAAGATGACGGTGCCCCTCTTCCCGCATACAACGTATTGAGACTAGTCATTGGTTCAATATATAAAGTATCTTTATATTTTACACCATCTCTCGTCAGCACATAGTTGTGTAGAATGCAACAGGCTTTTATTATGTCTTCGGTAAAATCTATGTTTATATTTATAGGCCTATGAAAGATGCGCCATTATACGTCGGGCCCTCAATAACCATTGTCATGTGGTACACATTTGCCTGAATATGGACGCATAATATTTTCTGCTAAGCCGAAGGCTTCATCTCCTACTATAACATAAGGCATTGGTGTTGGGTCTACATTGGATATTGGTTGAGGTGTTGGTATGTTTAATACTTTTCTGTCAGTCGTTTATAAAATAAAGAATTTTTAAATATAGTAAAATTGCTACTTTTGCCCCAATATCAATATAAGTAAAGCAATAGTTGGTGTCCCAAAGTGCTAAGAGCACTATGGAAGAGGAATGTTTATAGTTATGATATAAAGATCCCGAATCAACAGGAATCATAACTCAGATATGCTTGCCGTCTATAGCACCAATGCATTTTGGAAAATCTCTCAAAGTCTTGTGCTATTTATTGTCTTCAAGGTATCCTCAGTCGGTTCGGGCATGACTTTTTTTACCAACTTATTCCACAATGATTTACATACTTCGCAGACAATTCCTGTATTCGTCGATTGTCCTAGGCGATAATTGTTCTCCAAATGAACCAACCGTAACAAAATATCTGAAACAAGGAAATTATTATTAATATTATTATTTTTAGGTACACAACTTCATAAAAATGGAATACTGCTACAACAAAGAATACAATAAAGAAAAAAGAATTCTTTCTGGTTCAGGTGCTCGTAAAAAGCCCAATATATGTATTTTTCAAGACTTGCTTTACTGCAGAACAGTGTAAGTAATAAAGACACTACAACTAATATGGAAAAACAGAATGGAAGGCAAAATGAGGCGACAAGTCAACTAAACGCCAGTGCAACCAAAGCCATTGAAATACGTCCCCCTAAACGGAAGAAAGTAAGTGCCAGAAGAAAAACTAGCTGTTTTAATAGAAAAAAGAAAATAGACCAAACAAGGTGACGATAAACTCTTTTGTTTGTCGTTATATAAAGAATTTAAAAAAGTAACAGAAAATAGGCGTTTAGCGACAAAAAACGAATTACTTCAAGTGATACAAAAAGGACATATCATACTGCCCCCTGTTCGCTACAGTACTCGGTAGATCACACCTTCATACTGGCAAGGACAACAGTATACCCCGCTACTACATTTGGATCATCTCCTCCGGTTATTCGTCCGCGTCACCATCGCAAATCAGTTCTGGCTCTCAGTCGTCTACTGTTATAGAAAATATATGTGCTGATTTTGAAGAACAATAAATAAATCTTACCTTAAAGATATTACGAGCTTCTCTTCTGGTGACAGATGCGTTTCAGACCTTGAAATATCTTGCATGATCTGTTCAATTAGTTCATCAAAAGATTTTATTGACATTCTCAAATAGTCAAAAAAAATGTATCATACATTCTTCCATTGGGATATAACGAACTGATCATGTACTAGTCGGTCACTTAATATTGGATGCACCCAATACCGCATTTATCCCCGCACTAAATCGCATAGTAACCGCCGGTGTATGAACAGCGTCACAATTTTGCGGTTTCAAACCGCGCGGTTCCCGCATGCCTGAACTTGCCCCTAGACTGCCGCGTGAGGTGGGTTACGTCGTAGGGATAGGCTTTAGGTACTCGTGAGGTACAGATTGGGCAATAGATGAACGTGGACTCGAATCTCTTCATACATACAAGTGGAATGTCATTTGTGTGCCTCTGGGTCTCCGCTGGTAGAATGGTCTACAGCTGAAAATGGACCACATACAATGAACGCCATTTTCATTGATATATATTCAGGACGAGGCTATTGGCTAATATAAAGTTACGTGATGCAGTCACGCAGTCAGCGTCGGGCCCCACGATGGGCCTACTTTTCGACTAATGGCGTAGTTAACAACAAAAGCAAGAAGGCCTGTCATCTCATTTAGGATACTGACGTAGCACTAATCTATCGCGGGTAAGGGACCTATCCCCGCCATTGTTCAGGCCGTATCGTGGCTGTTAGGCTCAGTAGCCTGGGGTGAACCCAGACAATCCGAAGCCAATTGTACCGAGAGGGCTCCTTTGTGTACCCCTCTTATCAGAATAGGGTACAAAGAGAGAGGAGGAGGCGCTCTTTCGCACGGGGCAAGGGGCGAGGATGGGAACCTCAACCCATTGCACTGTCCCAAAGTAGGAGGGGTTGTTCAGTGTTGTTTCGCTTTAATGGACCCTTGTGCTGTCCTGTTATACAAACAAATGTAAAAATATGTTTGTTGTGAATAATAAATGGATGAGAAATAAGGGCCACTAAGATTTTTTGATGTATCATGAAAATAATAAAGACATTAACTTGTTTAACTTATGTAACTACAAAATAATGTTATTGATTATAATATAGGCTAACAACTGCTTAAAATAATGATCATTAATTGTTTTTTATGTTCACAATAAAATTGGCCATTTTGAATGAAAAACATGAACAAAAGAAATCACCGGAGAAAGACAAACTCCTGTTCATGTCACTTTTGTTTGTTCTTTTTAATAACGAGTATGTACTCCGGATTCAATTCCTCACGTATTCATCTGGAATCTCCTCCCAAGCATCTTTTAAAGCGTTAATCAGCTCCTGTTGGTTGCAGACCCCTTGCTAATTCTCTCTAACTCTTCGTTTCAATTGGTCCCACAATTGCTCGATCGGATTTAAATCCGGACTGTTAGCTGGCCATGGTAATACCTCAATATGAGAGAGACCCTTCTAGGACAGTTTGAGTTGATTGAGTTGTGTGTACACGGGCATTATCTTGCATCAGGATGAATCCAGGCCTCACTCGCTGCGTAAATGGGATCACTTGAGGCCTGATGACGTCCTCGATGTAACGTTCTGCAGTTACGGTACCCGAATTTAAAATGGTGAGGTCGGTTCTACCGTGTAAACTAATCCCACCCCAAACCATAACGTTGGGACCACCGAAACGGTCAACTTCGTGAATGCAGGACCCCGAAAACCGCTCGCCGCGTCGTCTCCACACTCTAACACGCCGATCATCATTAAGAAATTTTACTTTGCACTCGTCTGTAAAAAGCACCTCGCCCCACTGATTAATCCCCCAGTTCAAATACTGACGGGAGAATATTAATCGGTTTGCACGTGGAACCTGCTCAGAGGAATTCGAACAACTCGTCGTCTTGACGTTTGCTGGTCTTTGTGCAATCGATTACGTATAGTTTGATCACTGACACAGGGTCAGCCGTAGCTGGTGTTGTAACTTAGGGGCCGTTACTGTACGACCACGACGAGCACTTAGTGGGATGTACCGATCCTCATGAGTCGTTGTTATGCGAACTCTACCTGTACCAGGTCTCCTGGCAACACTGCCAGTGTCTTGGAAGCGATTCTATATATTTTGGAAAGCTCTTCGAGAAAAACCCAACTGCATACCCACGTTACGCTGAGAACGTCCCTCTTGAATCATATTATGGCTCTGGTTGCTGTAATTGTATCCATGTGCCTTCGTACTGGTGGCAAGATTAACGCGAGATGATCAATGATATTTAACCGAAACAGGTTAAGAAGGCAATCAAAGAAAAACATAAGAATAGCATCCAATTATTTTTTCTTATAATTATTGCCAATACTTTCAAATTAGGAACACGAACACATAAAATAAAAAAGGCATAAAAGATATCAAACACCAAAGAGTTCGCAATATGAATGTAATGCTTCTTATCAGTTGCTTTCAGTTATAATGTAAATAAACTAGTGGCCCTTATTTTGAAAATAATAAAGGCATTAACTTGTTTAACCTATGTAACTGCAAAATAATGTTATTGATTATATATATATGTATAAAAAAAGAGAAAAAATAAATAAATCACATGTCCAATTTAGGTTAAAAATCTGTGGTGGAAGCTGTTCTTCTCTCATCAAATTTCTTCTTCATAGAGAAATCTTCAATTCTTATCAAATTTCATGCTTCAGCCTGGCTTGACAAGGAAGTGATCCTATGAGGAATCAAATTTTTTTGTAGTACGGAACCTGAGGGACTGCTTAGTCGCCGAGGCGCCCTTACGATGGCAACCGCGAGGTTTTAGTGGATACACGGCGAATCCGATCCCATCAGATCTCATCCAGGTTCAGGTGTGTAAATGTATTTCCCCTAAAACAGAAAAATAGCGTAACATCCGCTACTCAAATCCTATTTATCATTCGTAGACTAACTGGGACCTGCGGTAAAATCGCAGATTTTACCTCAAGGGTTGTAATCTATATCTGTGCCAAATTTCATCCCAATCCTTCAACTCCGTGAAAGAACAGCCAACATAAAGCCTTCACACTTGTAACATTAGCCAAGTTTGTGGAATATTACGGGGTAATACTACGTAAACTTTGAAGGAAGAGTTTAATGATGCAGCAGGTGACAGTTCTGTTAGAGCTAGTAGTATTATGTGATGAAGCCGAATATGACCGGTGCGAGCGCGGAGGTACCTCTTACTCGCATGATAAAGTGACAGTTATGCTGTCGTGTTTCCTGCGATTTGTGAGCAGCCGATGGCGAGGTGAGGTAGGTGGAGACGAGGCCATTGTATCTGCATGTCAGTTGTGCGGGTGTATATGGGCAATAGGCACCGTTAGTGGTCAACAGTTTTCCATTATATCTTTTCCTCCCCATACTATAAAAAGGGGGAGTGTCACACACATTATTTAGATACGAATGGAGTGATAACTCACCTGTTGAAGAGACAGTAGCTATGCAGACTAATCGTACTGGGATGAAATCATAGCTATGCTCAAGCGGTTCACAGATTTCGTACGGTTTGTGGCAGGACGTTTGTAGATTTTGGTAATCATTTATGCGTATATATTTATATGCAAGGATCATAATTCTATGGCGCAAGACGAGATAAAACTAGAAAACGCAGCAATATAAATATTTGAGCAACCACAAAAAATTTAAGCAGCAAAATATGAAATTAAAAACGAAGTACGTGAAATCGTTGCATATTTTAACTTAAACTGCTCTTGCTACGGTTTATGATTATAAAGGTGCACGGAAAGCCCGTAATACGAGGTTTTATGTGCTATATTGCACAATTTTCGTCCGAAACCTGTAATCCCCTATTTTAATGGATGCCTTAATAATCTACCGAATAAATTATATGCTTTACGTACTGGAATAGGTTAGTTGTTTCGAATGTAATTATGATTTGTTTAACGTATAAAAATCACACATCCGCATGGTTTATGTCTGTTTAATCATTGTTCATCATCGTAGCAGGAATCTAGTAATTATCTACTACCACTGTTTACATTTACTACTACTGTTTACATTTACTACTACTGTTTACATTTACTACTACGCACAGGTAACATAGACATAGGACTTGGAGGCCGTTGAATAGAGTATCAACGACCTGCGAGCATGCTGGAGCAAGTGTTTGTGTTGTACATTAAGCAGTTAAGCTACTGCGAAATTATAAACCTACAGCCAGAGCTATGCTGTAGAGTTTTCTGCGACCACCGATATGATGTTCATATATATTCATTAGTACTTGTGTTCTCTTTCGTTGGGCCATCTCGGAACCCTGGAGTCTGCACCGAGGACTCGGACACCTAGATCTAGTGCCCGACAAAACGTAATAGTGACTTCTACATTACTATTTGCATGGCCATTTCTTCATCGTGTATATGCGTTGTCAATTTGTAACAGGTTAAATAAAAATAAAAATAACTTTATTTGTAAGGTGACATACATGAAACATGGTGAAAAAAATCAAGAATTATTGTACAAGAATTACAAAACATACTTAATTTGCAAAAGAAAACAAAATAAAAAACACTTAGATAAAAAAGAATCTGACAAATTTTATCCATTTGGACACCTCACAAAATGGCGAGATGAGGTCTAAACCAGAGCTAAGGTTCTGACACAAATTTTCAGGTTCACCATTTTTTTTATTTTTTCCTCTGGCAACAGTATTATTTGTACTTATTTGTGTATTTCAGGACATGACACGAATGAGAACATGACGACATAAAACGATAGCAAATGTCATCCAATTTGTTTTTTTATTTTTTTTAATGCGAACTTTTCCACACACATAATACGCAGTTATATATACACACATACATACATACACATATACACACCCATACATATACATATACACATAACTACACACACACATATATATGTATGTATATACACATGCAAACAAAATATATACATAAACATACACACTAGTAATATATATTATATACAATACAATCGCATAGTGAAACAAAATGATGTCTGATATTTCATAACTGATTATTGGGTAGAACTGTAACTAATGAACTCGAGACGGAGCCTTTGTACAATAAAAAGTATACTAATTAAAAATAAAATAAAAAATTAACTTAGTCTTTGAGTGTCTAATAAATACTTTTTATAATGCCGCTTAAACGTTGGTTTAGAAGAAACCTGGAGCAATGAAGGCGGACGATTATTCCAACACCTGGAAGCTGCATATTTAAAGCGGCCTCTGAATGCAGCTGGACGGTGAGCGGACGTGTATAATGTGTAATGCGCAGATCTCGTGCGATGTGTTGTGTTAATAATGTCTCTTGTCCAGTCCAATCTCTGAAAGAGATAGGTTGGCACACCGTTTTTTTTTTGACGCAGGGAAACGCATTTATGCGCCTTCACTGGCCCTGTGTGGGTGGGGTCCAGTGGTGTGTGGGGCTCGCGGTACATTATATAGTGCCGAATACCCACAAAAACCACCGCGTGCCACCAGTGCCGCCTTTGATGAGGTGCCCCGGAACAACAAATCATCAGGGCACCTCGACGGTAAGTCAGCCCCCGAAGAGACCGACGCCACCTCCACAGATGGGGTTGTCCCGCACCACAGGACAACCCCACCGACTTTGGGACAGTGCAATGGGGTGAGGTTCCCATCCTCGCCCCTTGCCCCGTGCGCAAATGCGCCGCCAATTTTTACTCTTTTGTCCCCTCTTTTTATAAGAGGGGTACAAAGAGCGGCACCTCCTCCTGCTCTTTAGTCCCCTCTTCTTATAGGAGGGGTACTAAGAGCCGCCACCTCCTCGGTTCAATTGGCTTCGCCAAAAGGTGTCTCGGGTAACCCCAGGCTACTGAGCCCCACCGCCACAAGGCTTGTACCATGGTGGGGAGGTTGGCACACCGTGCTTAACTATCCCAAATAGCATGGTGGCTAGGTGCGGTCGCACTTGGTTCTCCATTCTCAAGATAGAAGCTTGGCTTAAGAAAGCAGTTACGTGACTTCGCCGCGGTATTTGAAAGCAGTCACGTGCACAGGCATTTTGCACACGCTGTATGCACTTTTTTTGTATGTTCTAACAGTCGAGGTTACTGCAACAACATGATTGAACTGTGAGAGTACTAGTGCCTCACATAATCGAATGCGAAGCTCTTGACTTAGCGAGTTCCCAATACGATATAAAACTTTCAATCTGTAGAAACAGTTACCAGCCACTTTTGAAACATGTTTTTCAAATCGCAAGTTTTCATCTGTACGTAGACCTAAGTTGCGTGCTTTTGATAACCCCTCAAGCTGCTTCAGCTCACCACTCGCTCCCACTGCTCACTCGCTCCGCTGCGTCACCAGAACCGGCAGCGGCAACCACTATGAGCTGACCACTATGATGCTATAACCATCACTGGGTGCCCGAGACAAAAGTCAGAGATTTGTAGAGTAACTTTTTGCAAACGGTCTTCGCTCCTTTGCTGCGAATCTAATCGGAACCTCTCAAATGCATGCTACCGACGTGACGTAGGTATGCTGTACCGTTACGTGTGGCTCTTCGAACGATGACAGCAACGCGTCTGATAATTTTGTAGTCAACTGTTGTGCAATAAAATAGTCATCTTGTAACAACACTTTGCGCCGTCGTTTAATTAAAACGAACGCAATTAATAGCAAATTTTAAGATCGGCGATGCACAAGAATTTCCTCACCGGAATTACATTACCGTCTCTCTGGTTAAACCGTTCACGGGTCTTGTTAGTTATGCGTTGATAAATTATGGTGAAGCCAAGTGACGCCCAGTTCAGCCGGATAAATTACTTTCTTTCATGCAATTTTGAAAGTCAAAGTTGAAAGTTTTTTGTTTATCTAAGTGCACATGTATGTAGGGTGGTTTTGTTTCTCATCTTAATATTTTGTTGATATACCTGATTTTTCGGACTTGAGCTTGCGATGAGCGAAGCGAAGAGAAGCCGAGTGTAGCTACATCGGAGTGGTCATCAAATCTTGCGATGAGCGAAGCGAAGAGAAGCCTAGTGTAGTGTAGCTACATCGGAGTGGTCATCAAATCTTGCGATGAGCGAAGCGAAGAGAAGCCGAGTGTAGTGTAGCTACATCGGAGTGGTCATCAAATCTCAGTCATGATCAGTGCTTATCATAGAATACCATATTTCTTAAGGAATATAATCCTTTCTTAAGGAATAAAAATATCCGACGAAGCATATTAAATGAAAGCAAAAACAGAACCCAAGGGGCCACTACCTACTCTTACACGTAACAAAAGCTCTTATTACCTGTGTAGCGAAAACACCATCTTAACAGATAGAGGCTACAAACGAGTTATTATTTCTGTTTCCTGGGGTATCTGTAGATATAGTTTATTCTTGGCCCTGTACCTTGATATTACATTTGACGCGTGTAACGCATTTACGCGCCACCACCGCCCCTGGGTGGGGTCCAGTGGTACGTGGGGCTCGCGGCACACAATTATGCCGAATACCCACTAAAAACAATGCGAGTGCCGTCACTGTCGCCATTGGTGATGTACCACGGAAACCAATCAAATCATCAGCTCGAAGGCTAGTCAGTCCCCTAAGGGACCGACTCCACCTCCACATAAGAAGCGCACCACAGAACAACCCCTCCTATTGTTTTCATATATTTACGCGAATGTTATTCCTTGTTGTGTCTCTTTAACGGATTTTATCGCGTTCCTTTACATTTTCTTATGGAATGAGTTAGAATCACCGTCATGAACGAATGTGTTAAAATCCTTGTGCTGTCCTGTTATACAAATAAATGTAAAAATATGTTTGAGTTATAAATAAATGAGTGGATGTGCATGTACATATATATACATTCTGTGAGTGGTGAGCTGTTGCAAATTGACGACTCATATTTTGCTGCTTAAATTTTTTGTGGTTGCTCAAATATTTATATTGCTGCGTTTTCTAGTTTTATCTCGTCTTGCGTCATAGAATTATGATCCTTGCATATAAATATATACGCATAAATGATTACCAAAATCTACAACCGTCCTGCCACAAACCGTACGAAATCTGTGAACCGCTTGAGCATAGCTATGATTTCATCCCAGTACGATTAGTCTGCATAGCTACTGTCTCTTCAACAGGTAAGTTATCACTCCATTCGTATCTAAATAATGTGTGTGACACTCCCCCTTTTTATAGTATAGGGAGGAAAAGATATAATGGAAGACTGTTGACGACTACCGGTGCCTATTGCCCATATACATCCCCACAACTGACATGCAGATACAATGGCGTCCTCTCCACCTACCTCACCTCGCCATCGGCTGCTCACAAATCGCAGGAAACACGACAGCATAACTGTCACTTTATCATGTGAGTAAGAGGTACCTCCGCGCTCGCACCGGTCATATTCGGCTTCATCACATAATACTACTAGCTCTAACAGAACTGTCACCTGCTTCATCATTATAGTCTTCCTTTAAAGTTCACGTTACCCCGTACCATTCCACAAACTTGACTAATGTTACAAGTGTGAAAGCTTTATGTTGGCTGTTCTTTCAAGGAGTTGAAGGATTGGGATGAAATTTGGCACATATATAGATTACAACCAGGAATACCATAAGAAATTATAATCCTGAAGAAATGAGGCGTTCCCTTGAGGTAAAATCTGCGATTTTACCGCAGGTCCCAGTTAGTCTACGAATGATAAATAGGATTTGAGTAGCGGATGTTACGCTATTTTTCTGTTTTAGTGGAAATACATTTACACATTGCCACCTAAACCTGGATGGGATCTGATAGGACTGGATTCGCCGTGTATCCAAGTTTTTACCTTTCCGATGGACCTACTGCTCGTTGGCGGCGCTATTGCCTCAACAGTTCGAATGATTAACGAAGATTTTTGTGTCTTCTGGTTAAGGGGGTGACCAGGCAGACCTTCAAAAACATCTCAAAAAAATACAATAACGAGTGTTACGTTTCAGTGTATTTAGGAAGAGCATTGGCACTACGCCATGATGCACAGGAGGAGATAGTGTCGTGCACAGTGCATATCGCTACATCCTCCTGTGCAACGGAGTTGGGCCGGCACGACCGGGGAGAGAGCTCTCGCTCACATCATACCGCAGTAAAGTGACATCTTCAGTGTCGCGCTTCGTGGGGTTTGTGAGTAGCCGGTGGCTCTTTGGGGTGGGGTTAAGGAGGGGAACACATCGGCATAGTAATTATGTGGATGTTCATGGGTTTCGGTAGTCGTGAAAAGGCTCCGATTGATCGTTTGCCCCCCTATTCTATATAAAAAAGCCATCCCGCCATTTTATTCGATGTTAATCACAATAAAACTACTTTTACGGATTTTATCGCGGTTCATTTAATTTTTTAACTAGCCCGACGTTTTAGAAGCTTTACAGCAAACGGTCACGGGTGGACTGAGATGACAGATGTCCCGATGTTATAATTATTAAAAGTTTTTAACAGTACCCGAAGAATTATAATTTCCGATTAACGCCAGTAGTACTTATTGTATCTTGCTGTCTTGAGGTGTTGTTTACTCTTTGATTTGATTATATTTAACACTGGGTCCCAAGCAGAGTGAAGAACCCAGCCATCTTCTCTATTGAATTTTGGATGTTTAGTAATTTCAATAGCCTCACGGTTCATCCTTGGCAGGAATCGGTGTTCCCTAGTCAGGATTTGCGCTTTATCAAATCTAAAGTAATGGTTGGGGCCAACTACAGCATGCCCACAGCCCGCAGATTTTATAAGAATATTTAATTTTGGCACGGAGCTTCGTCTTAAAACTGACCACATATCCTGCCCTGAGGTCTCCAAATCTTACTTCTTACCAAATCGTAGGTTTCCCTTCGTCGTATACAAACGGAAGCGCGCGAGAAGCTCTTTGGTTTCATCTTGTAAATTCGCATTTCGCGCACAAAGACGGCGCCGTATTGTTACGTTTAATTCGGCTGAGTTACGAGGCTCTGGTTAATTTGGTCCGTTAATTAAACGTCACTCCGCGTACGTACTACGAACCGCACTGTACACACACACGCATACACGCACACGCACACGCACACGCACACGCACACGCACACGCACACGCACACGCACACGCACACGCACACGCACACACACACTGCACTTGATCTGCGCTTGGACCTTTGTTCACTTTTGTCATAGTTATAATTTTAAATTAACTATGTCTACATTTAGGCTCCGTACCACAAAGAAATATTACACTTCTTGTAGGAACATTTCGTTGTGAGTATGTCTGTGAGTCTCTCAAGCCAGGCTGAATCATGAAGTTCGATAAGAATCGAAGATACTATCAACAAGTTGTATTGGTTCCACCACATTTTTTTGTCTAAATTTGACACTTGAAGAGCTGAACATTTCGAAAAATAATACACTTCTGCGTTTGGAAATTGATTATACGCGGGTCGCTCAAAAATGTTTGCGAAAACGAAAAAGTATGTTCTGTGAATACGTTTCATATTAATATTTTTTAATGCCAATTTGTGTAGTATACAAATATTAATTCATGTACTGCCAAACCCAACAAAAAAAAAAAAAAAAAAGAGACAAGAAAAGTTACTAGTATATATACCAATTATTAATTTAAAATATGTCAGTAAAGTGAGTATTTATATTGTAATAACACTTTCTAAGCTATGTTTTAAATATACTGTTGTTCAGTAGTATTATGTCATTTGATAGTTTACTACAATTTTTTGGTGCCATTCCATTTTAAATTTTTGACATGAGTTCAGTTTTGCATGTTTGTAAACACAATTAATTGGCATTTCGTCTGTTTCCGCTCATAAATTCGGATTTTTTTTATAAATGAATGTGGATCCCTCTTAAACAAATTATGAAACTTCGAGTTTTATATTTTCATAGTAGAGGTTGGCAGCTTTGAGTTTTATTTATTTTAAACATTGCCCGTAGACACCTTTTTCATACTTCAAATATCTTTTTTTTCAGTGGCATTGCCCCCGAAAATAATTCCACAACTTAATAAAGATATTACCATACCAAATATGCTGTAACTAAAGTTTTAGTATTAACTGTGAAGGAATGTTTATGTAGTGCGTATGCTGGACTACAAATACGTTAACCAATTTTTGTATATGCTCTTTCCACTTAAGACTTTTATAGATTTCTATGCCTAAAAATTGCGTAGAATCTACTTGTCCTTTTAAATTGTCATTATAAATTAATTTATAGTCATCTGATTAAAGTTACCTTTGCTTAAGGTGCATAGTATTTGTTTTAACCTAATTAATTACTAGGTTGCTATTATTAAGTCATTTAGTTGCATTGTCTAATGAATTATTTATTCCAGTCTCATAATTATTTATTTTATTACAGTTGATATTTATTGTGCTATCATCAGAGAATGTTATAATTTTGGTATTTAAATAGTCATGTCATTAATATATAAAATAAATAAAAATGGGCTTGATACGCTCCCTGCGGGACATATATTTTACTTCGGCTTTAGTTCTAAGATCTATTTTGTTAATTTCTGTTACTCGATATGTGTATTTGAAACATAAAATAATAAGTTTTAAGACGTTACCCCGAATTCCATAGCCCTCTAGTGCTTTTTAATCAAACATTATGGCCAGCGTAGTCGAATGCCTAAGTGATGTCACAAATCACTGCGCTGGATTGTTGGCGAATTTTTTGCTCTCTGACACTGCTAACCGCGCTTCTAGATCACTACAATTGGTAGGCGTCGCTTCGTTTTGAAATACCCAAACAGTCGACTACTTCTTCGTTTCTGGATGGCATTGATAAATCCAGGAGTCATCATCTTTCATGATGTCGTAACCACGAGACGAGTGTACATCAAATTTATTTATCATGTCACGGCGCCATTCCACCCGGCTGTTTCTGTGCCCCGATGAGGCTGCGAGGCACCCAGAGTGAAACTGTCCTTCTCACGCGAAGATGTTCAAGTAAAATTTCATGAATGCTCTCGCCAATCAATCTGCACTACGTGCTGAATCTTCTGATACATAATACTACTATTACTTGAATAAAAAAACCGGCCAGCACGTTTTCTATCGTAACTTAAGTAAAAGCACTTCTTTCTTCATCCTGCAAGGTTGGTCGACAAGGCTTGAAGATGTTATATCAACGATACACGTTTGGCTTGGAAGGACACCTATAAAACACAAGAAGGCAAATGAAACAAAAATTATTACGGCGTAGATCTATTTTTCAGCAAGACACGGTAATTTTTAATTCGAGGGATATTTTCAAATTGGAACGAACCCTTTTTTACTCATTAGTATTGATTTACGAATAGACCAAGATACACAGATAGTGTCTCAGAAACGTCCACATGAGATATGTTCAACATTGAGAAGTTTGTATTCCATCTATTCAATCTCTCTTCGTTCTCGTCATAGTACACACGTGAAAAATGTCCAAGTGTTGTACGGCAAATTGCCGAAATTTAGCATCAAGAAGAAAAAAAGGACGTTATATGTGACGTTATATACGCCACCGTGCACCACGCCTGTGAAGTATCGCTTTGAATCCAATTTACTGACCCACGTAACATGTAATGTTACGAATGGATAGTGATGATGGTCCTCTTGCCCCTTCATATATATTTATTATTGTAGTCTTTGTGTTTTAACATGGGAAGTATTATTACATCTCGATTCAGTTTTTCTGCCTCCTTTATTATAATTCAGCAAACTTGCCTCTTTTATTATAATACTGCAAACATGCCTCTTTTATCATAATACAGCAAACTTGCCTCTTTTATTATAATACAGCAAACATGCCTCTTTTATTATTATACAGCAAACGTGCCTCTTTTATTTTAGTGGAATAATACATATGGCCCTGTTTTTAGTGTGTTAGTAAGTAACTTAGTGAAGTCGATTCTTTATTATTGTATTATAATTGTTTACATTAGTCATTTATTCATTTTGGAGATTTTTATATTTAGTTTTAAAAATTATTCATTTAATATAAACAGTTATCTACCGACTTCCAAAAAGAGCGAATCTAATTAATTTTTCGTTTTTTTATGTACATATTAACCATAGATATTACAATATAAGGGGCAGGATAACATAGAGAAAGGCCGGGGAGAGGACAACTCGCATATCGCACGAAACGCGACAAACAGATGTCACTTTATGGCTGTATTACGTGAGTGAGCGATACGTCCCCGGTCGTGCCGGCCCGTTTCCGTTGCCTAGGAGGAGGAGTGTCATGCACCATGCACGTGTCATGCACCATGCATGTGTCATGCACCATGCACGGCGCTACCTCCGCCGCTCTGCCAAAACCCCTCTTAGGGAAACTTTTAAGGTTCACTTTTTCTGCTTTTTTGGGTTCCTTAACTCAAAGTAAAAAGCGAAACTCATATAGGATCTCTCTGTATCCGTCTGTCTGTATGTCTGTCAAGAAAAGCGAACGAGTACTTCCCGGTCAAAACATGATTCATATATTTATACAACAAAGAACCTAGTGCTGTCATCAGCTCAAGTGTTCTTCAGACCACCTTCTCTCAAATGAGTAAGCGGAAACACAAACCGCTCGATACGCGATAGCGTAGCTATCGCTTAAAGGTTCGGCAGAACCGCTTATTCAAAGGACATCATATGATTTAAGTGATGGGTAACTTGCCATCGTGATGTTTATAATCAGCAATAGACTACTTGCCATAACAAGTAACAGTAACCGAGAATGTGTCCCTCGGTACACGGCGGGGTGCGCGGCCGCAGATGCGTGCGCGCCCGCGGAGGCTTCGCTAGCAATTACGGCAATACAAGGCGCCCATTAGAGGCGTTAAAATTATACCACGCCACTCATTATATACCACTTGAGCGAGGCGAGCTCACACCGACGCGACGCCTACGACACGATCGACATCGTTACGTCTGGCACGGTTCCTTAAAAGATAAATTACATAATTTTTAGTGTTATGACTGTAAATAAATATTCCTCGACTACTATTTAAGTTTTTTTGCATGTAATTGCAAAACAGTTTTGATCATCGAAATCCAAGAAAACATCTTAGTTTCAGATTTCAATTTATTTAATATTACCATCACATGTTACTGGCATCCAAGATTTTTATGTTTTAAAAATAATACGAGCGACGACATTTGTCAGAAATGTCATTTATTATCCGGCACAAATGGCACAAACTTCACAAAGAACTGTCAACGTATTGTGAAGCTTTAGAATATATCTTGTTGTCAGTAATAGTTGGTTAAACAAATCAAGTGTGTTCGTTTTAACTAACACAATTTATTTGTAATGAACTGTAATAGTATGTACTTATCTCTATTCACAATGATTCGAAGAACAAACATTGTGTGGCGTGTGGCAACTTCGTCACGTGACTGGGACCTTTTTTTTGTTGATGCGGAGTAAGGCATTTACGCGCCTTCACTTGCCCTGGGTGGTCTCAAGTGGTGTGATGGGCTCGCGGACATCATGCGCCGCCTGTTGCTCTTTTGTCCCCTCTTCTTATAAGAGCAACCCCCTCGGTTCAATTGGCTTCGTCTGGGTTCACACCCCAGGCTACTGAGCCACGCCGCCACGACAACGCTTGACCCACGGCGGCGACGTGACTGGGACGTACTCGAACGTATATGACTTCAGATTCAAATTGAATATGCGCAGAGACGTAAACGACGTGACTGCGGTGTAACGTTATGCTGGCTTATGCTTGTCCGTTCACTGTTCATCTCATATTTTTCCATATCGCGTGCAAACTCCTTAAATTATTGCGTAATCTAAAATATATATGAAAAGCACACACAATTTAATAACCTAATTCTCTTGATCGTAAGTAATAAATGTCTCCCGATGATTTAATAAGCGGACCGGCTTCAAGAGAGGTTGCGGGGAGAGATCTGTAGTATTAAATAACGTGCCACATTTATAATGAAGTGATTTGGATTATTTCAAAAATGTCGCTACGTAATGCGTTATTAGCAATAAAACGCCGGACAGATAACGTTCAGTGTTATCGTTATAATTTTCTATTCTGCATTCGGCTCATTCGGCCATTTTGTTCATTTCGGCATTTGAATACTGCCGAATATGGAATATAAAATTAAAATAAAATCACTATACATATTATACACAATATTAATCTGTTAAATAGCTATTCGGTATTTAACCTTTAAGTACCATGCAAATGCTTTACATTAATTGCGTGTAACTGGAGGCTGTGAAATCTAAATTCCCAATTTATTTCATAGATAGTTAAGTTAGTACTAGACGAGGACCCGTGGAACCAGCCCTTATACTTAGAGCTCGATCAGCACTTCTTTGTGATAGTAGAAAACAAGCCACAGAAGAGAATAGAGAAAGAACTTATTAGTCATAGAAGAGAATAGAGAAAGAACTTATTGGTCATAGAAGAGAATAGAGAAAGAACTTATTAGTCATAGAAGAGAATAGAGAAAGAACTTATTAGTTATAGAAGAGAATAGAGAAAGAACTTATTAGTCATAGAAGAGAATAGAGAAAGAAATTTTTAGGCATAGAAGAGAATAGAGAAAGAACTTATTAGTCACAGAAGAGAATAGAGAAAGAACTTATTAGTCACAGAAGAGAATAGAGAAAGAACTTATTAGTCATAGAAGAAAATAGAGAAAGAACTTTTTAGTCATAGAAGAGAATAGAGAAAGAACTTATTAGTCACAGAAGAGAATAGAGAAAGAACTTATTAGTCATCGCTTTTCTACCTAACAACAACAGGAGATTTTGATGACAACTGACGCCCAAGATCATCAACATAATTGTTATGCAGGTGCGTTGCCTTCCATCGCTTCTATCAAACATTGGAGCACTGGCTACAGGAGGCTACCCGTCTGCATAACCATAAACCATGCGGAATTCAATGGGTTTCATTCACCATGTGGCACAGATTTCTCGTGTGTCAGATAGCTGTCACTTCCCAGTGGTATCATGCGAGTAAGAGGCGCCCATCACGTCCCCGGTCGTGCCGGCCCAATTCGAAATGTTAACAAACGTTACAATGAGATTATCAAACTTGCACCTGCCTGCCTTTGTAACTTGGAAACACAAAAACCATGCTCCACTCTTTTTACCAACATAGAAAAAAGCCGGTTTGTATATTTATTGCTATTGATAAAATCTAAATCGGTCATTGTTTGGCGTGTGTAAATTAAGATGTCAGCTCGACCGCATAAAACCTCAATAAATCATTTTTATGCGTTGTCCAGTCGCCTGTACTTACTTTAATTATGTTCACGTACTAATTTCTACTTTACGTCCGCTAGTTGTGGCTTTATAACCCGGTTATTAGTGGGGATGGTGAGCTTGAGGTTTAATTGTGTGTGGCTGTGTGTTCCCCTTATAATATTTTATAAGTTAAGTGAATGATCACCGAGAAATTCACATTTCTGAATGAGAAATAACACGAGAGTCCTGGTGACCTACCGGGAGAGTGGCAACTTTTCTGGAAACTTTGATAACTTATTAAACATCGCTCGATAAGAATAAGAATTGAATAAGAGTATTTATTTGCTAGAATATGGTTCAGTAGATGTTACAATGAGCAGCAGCAACCATTATGTATACTTGAGGTTTTGATCCTGTGAAAATATGTAGATAAAAACATGAAATATACTTTATAAGAATATGCACGGAAAATGTCATAAAGAGCTTTTGTTACAAACACTGTGATTCGAGAATTGTATATATATTAGATTTTTTGCCGTATTTGAAGGCAATAAATAATTTCTTCACACAACATTTTATTATTCATAGTGATAAGTACCCATGGATATCATAACCGTAAACGCACTCAATAACTCAAGATATATTGTTTATTAGTGGCCAACAAACAGTGGAGGTACCCAGTATATAGGTCCTTCTGTAATATTTGGGGTTCCGTCTTACCTATGTCAACAAATAGTATTATTGGTTTGAACTTACGCTTGCCGAATTCCGATCTGAGCTCAAATCCCAACTTTATGAGCGCTTTATTGGTGCCTGGTGTTTACCTACCAGATTTGACGTCTGGGGCATAGCGGCGGCCGCGGAATTTGTACATTAAGCGTTAAGTTTGTATATAATCTAAAATCCGAAGAAAGTCAAAACTTACCTCTTTCCCCACGTCCCCTTTTGAATATATTTTTTAAATAAAGTTAACATTATACTATTTTTTTAATTAATACCATTACAAAAGAAGTGTGTAAAAAACGGATAAGTATTTGGCTCACAACACTGGTAAAATGGAGGTCTAACAAATTAAAAAACTTAAAAGGAATTTCACTTACTTATATAGCTAAAAAGTTCGTTCGCTCTACCTATCCCTTTCTGAGCTGGCGTGATGATGTGTTGGTGTTGCTTGTTTGCTTAAACGCGCTATTATCTGGTAGTGTGAGTAACCGGTGGCACATTGGAAAATAGCAGCGGCGACCGAAGTATGTGGGTAATGTGTGGGACTGCGAGGGGCTGCTGGTCATAAAACAGTGCACACGGACTGGGAATAAGAGTTCGCCGTCTTATTAACTCTTTACACGTCGGAGACATAGGCCAACATATTAGCCTATAAAACTTGATCGACTTTCGACGTATAACGTCTAATCGACGAAAATGCATATCAACTTGTATGTTCTTCCCCCAGAAGATCTTTGATTTATAAATCAGTTCTCGTCACAGATCCATCGTTTAACTATCAAGAGCACTATACTACGGAGCGTCAGCGGCAGTTTCAAACTGTACCTACTGTTGTTGTGTATAGTTACATAAGCTAAAACTTTGTTTCTATTATTAATTATATTGCGTGCTTGTAGTAAACATTTCTTTTCACAAATCAACTCTTTTCCCATATTTGAAAGTTTGGTCAAAAATCTTATTTAGTATGAAAAATACAATTCTACACAAACAATGTAAATTGTAATATGTGCCTAGTCATTCGTGTTCCACTCACAGAATTGTTCTACGAGGGAACTTTGAAAATTCAAATTTCGAATAGTCATGTTCCGGGTCTTCTCTAATGGCGACTGACAAACTTTAAATTTAAACGTGGAACGCTAAACTTTAGCAATGGCGGGAATAGACGGATAGTCGAATAAGATTACGCTTTCTCGTTAACGTTTGCGACTATAATAACTTTATTTTTATTTACATTAAATGACGACCGCTTTTTATTATGTATATAATATAGAAGAATTTAACGATCTATTAATATTGAGTATTTTTTTTAACCATCTATTTTTACTACATCATCGCCAAGTTTCATAATTTTGATTAAACTTGGCGATTCTGTAGTCATTTATCAGAATAACACATAAGCAATAGAAATTCTAACTTATGCTAATGGTCAACAGCTATGTACGGACAGACATTAAGTCTGGTGAAAGTAGAGCATGCAGATCACTAGCACCGGCCCGGCTTCGCAACAAGTAATTAAATAATTATTTTTTTTTTGCAAACAATCATTAAAGTACCTTCCCGCCTGTTATCCCCGCAGAGGTAGGCAGAGGTATGCCAGTACATCCACGACTCGTAAGTCCAGTAGATATACTAAAACACCCACGACTAGCCAAGGTACTGAGGCCCATGATGTCATAGGTGGCAAGCCTATGGCCACTTCGGGCACAATCCAATCCCGGAGAATGTAATGCTTGCGCAGAATAATCTGAGAAACATTTAATAATAGTTGCCCGACTTGGGGACCGAACCCAGGACACCACGTGACTAACGGTCTCAAGAGGCGACGCCCGTTTTTTTTTTTGTTGATGCGGGGAAACGCATTTCCGCGCCTTCACTGACCCTGGGTGGGGTCCAGTGGCGTGTGGGACTCGCGGCACATAATAGTGAAGAATACTCACGAACACCACCGCGAGAACAATCAGTGCCGCCCTTGGTGAGGTGCCCCGGAACAGCAAATCTTTGGGACAGTACAAAGAGGTAAGGTTCCCATCCTCGCCCCTTGCCCCGTGCGCAATAGCGCCTCCTACTTTTGCTCTTAGGTCCCCTCTTCTTATAAGAGAGGTACCGAGAGCGATTCCTCCTCCTGATCCTTAAGCCCTCTCTTCTTATAAGAGGGGTGCAAAGATCCCCCTCGGTTCAATTAGCTTCGCCTGGGTTCACCCCAGGCTACTAAGCCCCAACGCCACGACAAGGATTGAACCATGGAGGGGTCGACAGGCGACACCCGCACTGTTACACCACAGAGGCGTTTAAAAGAAAAAAAAAATCATCATTAATTTACAAAATTTATAAATTTTAACGTTGGCCGCGTCAACATTACACGTTGTCACGAGAACAAACTCTATTTATGACAGAGAACAGCTTCTGCAGCTATGATATAAACATTTACAATGATATCTTTTTCACACTTTTGGTTGCATTATCGCAGTTTTAACACCGATCTCCAATCAACGTTTCATAAAATGTTTATAGTCTATATTCTTCAGAGATAATGTAATATTCCAATGGTAATACATTTTTTCGAATTGGTCCTGTAGTTTCAATGCAAACAAACAAACAACCCACAAACAATGTAGTCAAGTTTCCGGGAGCGAGAAATAACTTTTTAAAAATTTAAAACTTTATTTAAACTTAAACTTAATTAAACAATTCAAAAGATTTGGATTTTAAATTGTTACTTAAACTAAAACTTATTTTAATGAGACAACCGAACAGAGTTAGATGCTCTAATTGAATGCTTCAATATGTAGCATGTAAATCCGTTCATAATGTGAAAACATTCCTGGTTCACACGCTACATGATATTCCTGCGAATGAAATAGATGCTGTCTAAGCATTAATTCTTATAGTATGGATGGGTGAGGCTAACATAACTATGTTTATTTGTCTGTTTGGTAAATTGTTCAATGGTTCATTTTAATGTTTCCTCTATATAGTATTAGTATAGATATATTGCTAGGTTTTATCCAAACAGATCGGGTATTATTCTTAAGAGTGGAAGAAAAAAATTAAAGGAAATTTCCTTTAATACCTTACTTAATTATTTTCTAAGATATTGATCCGTTACAGTACAGATATAATTAGAACATGCGAGTAGCAAGTGTTTCTCAACCGTACACCGGACTCCTGAACAAGAAGTGGGTCGCAGCACCAGCGCGCTGCTAGCGGCGAGGACCCGCTCGTCGTACGTGACCAACTATGCCTCGCTTTTCGCTTTTTAACCCAAAAAGATAATGACAACACAACTGAAACTAAGATAACGGGGAAAATGAAACAACAATGGCAGTGTTTATTGGTTTTTATTAGGAAGTAGGACACGCTGTAGACGAATGGAGCCGGCAGTACCGCGCAGGTACCTCTCGCGTACACCGTACTATCGTGAAATGACATCTGTGCGTCTCGTATGGGGTGCGACTTTCCTTCGGGCTCATATGGTAGAAGGGCAACATGTCAGCGTAACTTCTACACCGTCAACACGCTTCCACTGCTGCTACTCTTATGTCTCCAGGATCCTACAGCTACAGCTGAGACTACTGGATCGAAAAAACTGAATTTTTGTGGTTAAAACAGGACGGCCAGCCAGTTTGTGTTTATGTTTGTGCGTGTTGGACCCATCTTCATATGTCACCCGAATTGACACAAAGATTTCTGTTTTATAATATAAGTGGGCGGAAGAGTAGTCGGAGCCTTCTAGTGAGTATTGACGCCCAGGAACGTACTCATAGAGGTCTTGCAGACGTCTTGCACTGCTCCTCCCGTCCGGTGGACCACAGGACGCTCACATACCGCACCGAACTGCCGCGGCCGTGTCGCATGAACGCGAGGTACCTCCCCGGTCGCGCCGGCCCAATTCGGCTGCAACAGCTGGACACTGGCTCTCATTAAGTTAGTCTGTTTACGACGGAAAGGTCTATTTCAGTAGTCTGGAGTACAAGCAGATGATTTCAATTGCCTGGAGCGACAATCACTACATAATTAAAGCACAGCGGAACCTTGTACAATCTCGTTTCAAATTTGATCTCCCCATAATCGAAAATGATAGTAGAAGTGTTAGTCCACGTCGCAACTATCAGAGTTTCTCCACTGCCGTTAGCACTGCGTTCCCATTTTGTTTCCCAACAATGTTAAAACTCCTAGAAGTTTCCAAGAAATCCGGAAGGCGTTTCATGCATAAACAAATACAAGGCCTGGGTGTTAAAGGAACCTGCAAGTTGCCGTTCAAATCGCCTATTCTGATGGTAACAGCTTCGACAAGCACTATTGTGCGATGACTACACTTTACCTCTCTTAATAGACTTTGGTAATACAAAATCGAACGAGACAACGACCGAGGTCGTTTCACTTAAGAATCAAATTCGTTCTTAAGGGTTTACACCATAGAGGTCATTTAGATAGAGTAGGCAGGTTTTATCTTTATTTACTGTTATGTCGTGGCTGTCTTAGCGTTCATTGGGCGAGGGGCAGATCTAGTATTGCTCAATTTTGGACATATCCTGGCCACTTGAGTACACGCAACAGATGGCACCCAATGAATTGACTGGGTACTTGTTTCAGCCGGGGTCACCATCCGATCCCACCCAGACCCGGCTCTAGAGTAAGAATAAGAATAATTTATTTGTTAACTACACGCACACACGAAACTGATTTATTGAAATACTCCTGAAAGTCAGTAATTTGTTGATTTATACCAGCACTGGTCTTCCGTTGGCACCATTTGGTGAAATTGCGAAGCGAGTAAACGTTTAATGTTGAACAATGGATAAGTGCACATAATTTCATAACTTGCACATAAGACAACAACATAATAAAAGCGAATAAAAATATAAGACATAACACAATTCACAAAGGACATAGTTTAAGGTACATATTTATAATTTATTTGGATCGCTACAAACAAACAAAGATATCTCAATAAAACGTAGAAGACGTAAGACAGTCACATATATGCCAAGAATTTAAATGGAAAATGGACATATCATGTCACATTCACACATCACATTTGTCGGCGCGGACAAAAGTAAGGTAAGTGGGTTACCAAAGATATTTTATCATTAAATACATTTAAATAAATTTTAATGGAAAAGAAAATGCTCAAGTCTAGCAATCGTTCAAGGTTAATGAATTAATTTATTTCTTGGAGCCACAATTACCGAGCTCGACAATCACCGTGTTTTAGATAGGGCAAATGAATGAAAGCCTAACCTTAAATTCCCTAAATTTGTATTGCAAATAACATTAAGACAGTAAGTAAATTACATAAAACTTAAGTTTGAAATATGAATTTTTTTATCTCTTTATCTCACCTCTTCACATCAGTTCCCTAATGGAGTACCTTTAGGGATCTGATGTGAATATATGCTGTTGTTGTTGAGACATGTTAAGACATACAATGACTCATAATAATTTTATAAGATCAGAGTTAAGTTTTAATTATTATTGTCTCCTGTCTCTTTCAATGAGTGCAAAAACTGAATCCCATTCACATATTTGTATATATAGAACATGGGCGTGAGGGAGAAAAGAGAGAGAGAGAGAGAGAGAAGAATTGGTTTATGTTTTTTTTAAAGCTAAACCGACGTCCATAAACTATTGTTGTAGGTGTTTTCCGTCTTTCCTTTCTCTTCAAAGGGACCACAGGAAATACACAAAAGTGACGCTATACTAGTGCACAGCTGGCACTGGACAGTGATGTTAAGTGATCGAGAGATGCCGCGTACGCAGCGAGATGACCTGTTACTAAATAATTAAGACAATCACTTGACACCCTTCCAAAATCAAATTCTTGGTGCTGAATAAAGTCTCATTCTACACTAGCGGTATGGTGTACCTACCGTACTTGTAACAGTAACAAAAGCTATTACCTGCGCGAGGGGACTTTCTAACTTGTAGAAAATGACTCGGATTATCCGCCACACGCTCCGAATATGCTCACTCACTTTATGGCTAAATATTCCCATCTTATTATCCGCGCCTTCAGTTATTTAAAAAAATGTACAGACGAACATAGAATTTTCACCTTTTTAGAGAAGTTTTATAACGTGTTTGTTGAATACGTAATGCATATTTTACGGTGCATCAGACAGCTGAGGGATTAGGTTACCCCTCTCTCTCATATAAAATTGTGTTCCGAGACGATTCTCAGCTCCGGCAGCGAGTAGACAGTAGGGCCTGCAATGTACATAACACACATAAGGGTTGTACGAGGCCGGGATCGATCCGACACCACTCGACCTAAAATACGAGCGCAACCGGGCTGCAGCTGTTATGCTTACAAATAAACATTCGTAAATAATGATTAATTAATCAACTGGACACGGATTAAAATCTGTATGAAGATGTAATAGTAATTAATGTACGTGTACGTGGATAAACGCATTTACGCGCCTTCACTGGCACTGGGTCCAGTGGTATGTGGGACTCATGGCACATCATAGTGACGAATACTCACAGAAACCACCGCGAGTGACATCAATGTCGCCTTTGGTGAGGTGCCCCGGAACAACAAATCGTCAGTGTACCTCGATGGCTAGTCAGCCCCCTAAGGGAACGACGCCACGTCCACAGATGGGGTTATCCCGCACCACAGGACAACCCCACTAACATTGGGACAGTGCAATGGGGTATTGTTCCCATCCTCGCTCTTTGGCCCGTGCCCCAAAGCGCCGGCTACTTTTGCTCTTTGGTCCCCTCTTCTTAAAAGAGGGTTACAAAGAGCCGCTACCTCCTCGGTTCAATTGTGTTGGCCCAAGGTGTCTCTGATCATCCCAGGCTACCGAGCCCCACCGCCACAACAAAGCTTGAACCGTGGTGGGAATGATATGTGACCCTCTTCTAGTCCAGTTAAGAAATTTTTGGTAATTTTCTTTGAGCAGTGTAGGAAAATATGAGTGCGATGTTACTCGACCTCAGTGTAGCATCATGGATAAGATTAAAGAAAGTGAGATGATAATCCATTTATTTGTTACTCCTTTCAATATTTAGTTACGTCAACATTATTCGTCCCAACTCGTTCCCGGCGCAGCGCTCGTGTCTGCTGATTGCTCCGCGTAAATGTAAATATTTTTGATTACGCGCGTAATGTCTAACAGTCGCCATTTTAATATTTTTACCATTTTTCCTCGCCAGTGTTATTAAATTTTATTTTATATTTTTAACAATATTCGATGGATTTATTTATTTCATTTATTTACAGGAGCTTTTTTATTACCAATTAGGTGAAATATATTTTACTGTTATTTTCTTACAGCGGGATATCTAACTTGCGTAGTTTTTTTCTATGCATTATTTATGGGGTTTTTATCTAATAAGATATGCCAACCCCATCGCACCTTATAAAAATATAAAATATATTTTATATATTATGTCCTTACATATGAAACTGGCGTTTTGTATGGGAGGAAAAAAAGTCGAATATTTTTTAATATCATATATTTAATTAATCAACGTATTCTAGACAATGGTTTTCTTTGCACTTTTGCCATCTCATAGGTAGTTTATTGACCCAGTCTGTTGCGCAGTGTGTGGTCTAGCGTCGTCGTGAAGCAGCAGTGGCGTGGAGCTGTTGACCAGTCCGTTTAGCCGCTAGCTTTTCGATCATAGTTTGCAGTTGCTGACAATAGACATCAGCCGTAATAGTCTGCCTAGATTGGAGAAAACTGTAATTGACAATACCGGCATTGGCCCACCTACAAGTAAATTTTTAGGGCTAATTTTCGCTTGGATTTTCGCAGGATTTGGGGCACCATTGCGCTGAGCGCTTCTGATTATTGTAAAGAATACATTTTTCACCACAGGTAACTATTTGGTTTAAAATACCTTCATTTTTGTGCCGATTTAGTAATATAACGCAGCAGTCAATTCATGAGGTACCCACCTTTTCAGAATTTTTATCACAATTTTATCCCTAACATCGCAGCCTGCAGCTAACTCAAACGTAGTTTGCGACTTAAATCTTCTTTACCAATTTGGGTCCTAGGCCGTCCACGAGGCTTGTTCTGCAGCTCAAAATTTTCAGAATGACAACGTCGGAATCAAAAACGAACTGTGTTTTCTTTTGCAACACGACCACGATTTTGCAAAAAAAAGCAAAAGAATGACGGTCATCTAAGCACTCATACATGTGTAAATAGCTATACAAATTAGAATTTGGAACTCCTGACCTTAGAGGAGAAATTCGTGATTAAACCGGCCAGTACGAAAAACGCCAATTTAATATGTAAGGACCTAAAGTAGATTATAAATATACTAAGAAAGATATAAAAAAATCCATCGATATTAAATAAACGTCGACTGGATGTGTTGCGTCAAGCACTCCTGATACACGTTCCACTTGATGCATAAGACATTGTTTAATTTATGCTTTTACTGGTATCAGGAATAATTGACGTTATCATTTTTAAGTACATTATTTTTTTGATACATTTTTGTAACACGCGAGCACAGTACAACATCTGTTTTTTCAGTCCTGACGAGCTTTCTAAGCTTTTATGTCTTAGGTAAAATTTCCTTAATTTTACTAAACTTATATATATATATGTATGTATATATATATATATATATATATATATATATATACGATACGAGGGTGGATCTAAAAGTTCGTGGCGTAACCTACATGGAGCTATGACATCTTTTTAAATCTACTGTCATTTGTTAGTATGTGTCATATTGATTGTGCGCAGTTTCATTCCGATACTGCACAATATAAATTTCTGTGATTATTTGTTTGAAGCAATCTGACACAATTTTCAATAATGGAGAAAATTGAACACCGTGCAGTCATTAAGTACCTTAATAAAAAAGGCCTATCACCAAAAGACATCCATCAAGATATGGTGAGCACTTTGGGGGAGTCTGCTCCATCGTATTCCAGTGTCAAGAAGTGGGTAGCTGAGTTTAGGCGCGGTCGTGAGAGCATTAAAGATGATCCTAGGAGTGGGACCTACATCCTCTACCACGAGAGAAAACATCGAAAAAATTTGTGATCTCGTACTGGGTGACCGACGTTTGACCATTGGTAAGATAGCTGAGATAACAAACATTAGTTATGGCCAGGTGCAACACATAATAACGGAAGAGTTGGGGTTGCATAAGGTTACTGCTCGCTGGGTCCCGAGGTTGCTTTCAGCTGAACAAAAACGAGTTCGATACACAATTTCGCGAGACGGTTTGGAACTTTTTGAGACTGATCCCGAGGACTTTTTGTCTAGATTTGTTACCATGGATGAAAGCTGGGTTCACCACCATACTCCTGAATCAAAGCAACAATCCAAACAGTGGAAAAGATCAGACTCTACTACACCGAAAAAGGCTAAGGTCGTTTTGTCGACTAACAAAGTCATGGCTTCTGTTTTTTGGGGTGCGAAGGACATTATTTTTGTAGATTATTTACCGAAAGATCAAACTATAAGTTCTAGTTATTATTGTAACCTTTTACGAAGACTCCGGGAAGAAATAAAAGATAAAAGGCCGGGAATGTTGCGTAAGAAAGTTTTGTTTCATCAAGACAATGCACGTGTTCACACTTCGGTTGAAACAATGTCAGTAATCCATGATTGTGGCTACGAATTGCTGCCCCACCCACCTTATTCGCCGGATTTAGCCCCTTCGGATTATCATTTATTTCCAAATTTGAAAAACCTTTGGGTGGCTCGAAATTTTCGACCAAAGATGTGGTGATAGTCGCAGTAAACGATTATTTCGCCGACCTTCCGGAATATTTTTTTTTCGAGGGGATAAACAAGTTGCAGGTCAGGTGGAAGAAGTGTGTTGAACTAGATGGAGACTATGTCGAAACATAAAAATAAATTGGTCGGGCTTAGAACTTTTAGATCCACGATTAGTTTAGACGAAAGCGAATGCAAATACAAGTATTAGAGACTTGATCAAACCTTTATAAATTTGTTAATCATTCATCAAAGGAAATCATTGCATAAATCTACGAAACGGACCAGCGCGGCGTTCACATTCAACTAATATGAAATACCTCCCAATTCGTTACAAACACACACAGTTTGTACTAGACTGGACCCTGCTGGGTCGAGATAGAGTCGCTATTGGTACGTGCGGCGGAGGCTTCAACCTATCAGTATGGCATCAGCATGAGGGAGCGGCGGGTCGCGGTGTCAATCAGGTTCCAGGTGAGATTGCTGAATGTCCTAAGTGCCGCTCGATGGGCCCGTGTGCACTGCGCGAGACTGCTATCTAACGTGTTCCAGATATTTGACAGTCTACTAATTGTTTTGAGAAAGACTGCTTTTCACCATTATTATCGTCTTGATTTGACGTTCATTTTTTAATCAGTCGTGGCGCAATGTTGCATTGCGCTGAGATGCGCTCTCGCTTACATGATCTCCGTGCAATATTTCAGCTATGCTGTCGTGTGTGGTGCGGAAGGAGTTCTTTCAATAGTTATTTTCTTTTTTATTCTAATATATATAGTTTATTCTAATTAATAAATTCTCGTCTGGTTTGGAAAAAATTAAAAGTCATCAAGTACCTGCAGTATTTGTTTCTCATGACGAATTCTCTATTGAGAAAACTATTGTCCAATTTTCCTTTCCTTTCTTCATTTCTTCTTCTTTACGAAAAGAGCATTGGACAGATGACTGAAGGTGATGACATATTTAAATACGTCTTGCCCCACAGCTCTGCTCGCCGCTCCTACTCAATCAGAAGAAAATGTGATTCTAATGTCCCTTCCCGATCAAAAATAGTGCAGGATTTGCAATGACCGATACAGATGATGATATAGTGTATTATTATTTAAATAGCAAGCATTACTTGTATTATTCAAATAGTCTCACAGTAATATTGTACAGTCATGTTCACCTCTGTGTAGGCTTGTTCAATCCGTTGTCCTTCTAGTCAGTGATCGGATAATTTAGATAATTTTGAAAGGTTTTTGTTGAATTCCGATCATGCTGATATTCGCGTTGGGAACTAATTATTTGACTCGAACAACTCGGCAATTCGACACAATAGTACATAATATATATTTGATCAGATATTGACGTTCTTTATAGTGTGTAATACCTGTCTGTGGATTTGAGAAATGTAGCAGGGCCAAGTGGAAGATGCTGCAACAAAAGACATGGTAGAAAGTGCTGTTGATGTGGATTTTGTCCAATCAACCACCTGCCAATGACGGCCTTTTGTATTGAAAGCCACAACCCTCCTTTTTATTACTTAGTAGAAGTAGTTACTGGAATTTAACGTATAGAAGCGAATGATATTTCACGATGAAAAATAAAAAGCAATAGCAGACGGCCCCCTCGGCCTCCATCACATGATATTATGGGTCATGCCCACAATATCACATCGTGTCGCCAATGACAGTAATGCAAAATGACAGTTAATAACGATGTAATGTTTGAACCTAAGAGGCATTTTTGTATTTTTATCAAAACACGGGAAAAAGAAGCTGGACCACGTCATCTGTTCCTCTTAAACGACATGTAGCATATTATACAAGTTCAATATTAGGCCAACACGCTGTTATTGTCACCGCGGAGACGACATCACAAATAGATTCAGTGGTAGATAATTGGTAGCCGGAGATTAGCTCCGCCATCCTGAGGCATCACGACGCCACAAGATAGCCGCTATAAACTTATATTACGCTTCACATTACTGATTAAATAGAAACTACGGATTTTATCGCGGTTTATTATATTATTTATGTAGCCCTGCTTTAATCAGTTCACGTAAATAGAAAATACGTGAACTGATTAAAACAGAATAATTTTTAGATACTTTACTAGCCTAAGCTTCGGTTACCACTTAGTGACAACTATCTAGTTAATGCCTAGTTCTAAGTATCACCCAAATGTTAAACGAAATTATACCTAATAATTATTTGCAGCATTTTTTCAAGGATTGGCCCTTTTTTTGTTAAATTTGTCACAATATTTGGCATTGCATTTAAATAACCCAAAGCGAAAGGGTTAAAGTCGTGTCGAGTAAATTTTTAATTGCCCCCTTAATCATCAAATTGCCCCCCCGTGGGGCGGGGATCCCACCTTTGGAAACACTGGTAGAGACAGTGTAGATTGTGTACTTGACAAGTGTTAACGGATGCAAAACTTCCTGTGAAAATTGAACATTTTTAAAAGGATATACCTATGTATTTATATACCTGTACACTTAACCCGTTAGAACAGAACAGAATAAGATATAATAATATTATATCTAGACAATTATAACACAGTTATGGTATGGTACTCACTATACCCTTAGGGTCCTCATTCTAAGACAAAATACAATGCACTTGTGGCACATTATATTGCTACAAGTTACAAGCGGAAACATAAGAGCACAAAATAAGTTTAATTAATATATACGAGGTGCCTAAATAAATTTAGGTACCTTTAAAGTGCTAAAGTAAACTTTGAAAAGTAACCTCTTGTCAATATATCATTGTACTATTTTATTGGCAACAATAGACATACTTAGGCTGATTGATGACTGGCCGAAACGACGACAATAAAAAAAGATAGGCAAACAAAATTTACTACATTATATTCTATCATCTTGTGGCAAATATAACGCCAAATTTGAATTTGTTGGAACTGATAGAATTTGTGTGAGGGGTGATTGATAAGTATCTGAAACGACAAAGAAAAACTTTAATAATCTATTTAAAACAATTTTATTTTTCGACGTAGTTTCCTTCTACCTCGATGTACTTAGTCCAGTGCTTCTCCAATGCCATCACACCAACTTGATAAAATGTTTTCTCGAACCCCTCCAAATACTCGCCTACGGCGACAATGACTTCATCATTTGATGAAAATCTTCGGCCACCCAACCATTTCTAGGGATTCGAGAATAAGTGGATGTGACACGGGGTTGGATCTGGGGAATAGAGGGGATGCGGTAACAATTCGAACCAACTGTAACCCTTGACGAGTGCACTGTGTTGTCGTGGTGGAATAAAACTTTATTTTTAGGCTGAATGAGGCCGTTTCTTTCGGATTTCTTTACTAAACTTTTGCTGCAAGTTTGCATAATACTTTTCATTTAATGCTCTTTGCAATTAATCCACTAAAATAATCCCTCTAAATTCCCAAAAAACATTCGCCATCAATTTGCCGGCCAACAAGACCGTTTTTGCTTTCTTCGGCTCAGGTTTCACGCTCTCAGTCCACTGCTTAGACTGTTCATTTGTTTCAGGGGTATAATGATGAATCCATGTGTCGCCTGCTGTGATATAACGCCGCAAAAACTCGTTAGTATCACGCTTCAATAGCGCTAAATACTCCGACGAATCGTACATTCAAAGTTGCTTTTGGTTATCGCGCAATGCTTCATTTGCATTTGCAAATGTTGGTGTAAAATGTTAAAAACGCGTTCAGATGTAATGCTTACCATCTCTGGTATCTGCCGCAACTGTAAACGCTGATCATTCAAAACAGTTTCTTGAATCTTTTTGATCATATCCGGATTCGTGACTTCATTTGGACGGCCAGACCTCTTGGCTCATTAATTGCGCATACTCCGTTAATTGCGGTCCCCCTATTCCCCAGATCTGGCCCCGTGCGATTTCCACTTATTTCCGAATCTCAAGAAATGGTTAGGTGGCCGAAGCTTTTCGTCAAATGATGAAGTCATTGCCGCCGTAGATGAGTATTTTACGTGGTTAGAGATCAAACAATCAAACTTGTGTAACGGCATTGGAGAAGCGCCGGACTAAATGCATTGAGTTAGAAGGAAACTACCTTGAAAAAAAAAAATTGTTTTATATAGATTATTAAAGGTTTTCTTTGTCGTTTCAGATACTTATGAATCACGCCTCGTACTAATGACGTAACTGGAGCAGCATGGAATTACACAGGTACACGCATATCTAATGCATGCATAAAGTTGAGAAAAGAGGCTAATGTAAGTAGACTTCTATTAAGAAGCCCCCAACTTTTATATTACCTACTTTGATATCTGAATCAGTCTTATATGTCAGTCGTGAGTACAGTATAGCATTACGAGAATATATATTGTGTAGTGTAACCACAATTTAAATGTTTAATTAAAATATTGCCCAAGTGATTATAGTTATTAAAAACCATTTTAGTCCTAATTGGTCACTTGAATTATTCTCAATGCATTTATCTCTGGCTTCCATTATTCTGTCGCGACGCTGACATCTGCGTAATGAGTAGTTAATTCACCAAGTATGGAATCAGGTGATAGTTGGACCTTTGTCGGCATGTCTGGTCATTATAGTTAAATGGGGTCACCACGTTCGACAATTAAGTGAGGATCTTATCTATTACTATATTGGGTAGATAGTTACAAGATTTTAAATTTACGCGAGGGTGATAACAATTATACTACTTTAACGGACAATATCATATAAGTAAAATATTTTTATAGTTTTGTAGATCTAGATAGTTATCTAGACCGCTATTCTTTGCATATGTTTTATAAGATTTCCTAACCATCCCATGATTATACTATATAGTAGCTGGAACTTTGGGATAATTAAATGCTGTATCAACAAATAATCGGGATATTAATGTTTAAACGAAGGTACTCATTCGTTACATTTAACGTATTGGTTTATTTTTTTCTAGCATCGCTCTAAAATTTGTGGTGTAATAAAAATGTTTACGTAGCCTATTAGTATTATAATATTTTAGTAAAACTCATGTAAACCTACAAACCTACATCAATCAATTATCCGGCTCACTAAAAATATTTCAAAATTACCTGTAGAAGTTCTTTGTTGGTATTGCTTAGTGTCCCATCGGTTAATATTTTCCAGTTTGCTTAATCCCATTTCATTCATTGTCTACTTGAATATCCCCACAACATTGGTCTGGAGTCGACGCCGTAGGACTAATGCCTAAGACAAGAAAACCAGTTGCATTAAGAGAATGTAAAAAATTTCTTCGTTACCAGTCCAATGTTACTTGGCCACGGCTAGTTAATAGGGATTGTCCCGAGGTGCGGGACAATGCTATCACCCTACAAAAGCCGGCATTAAACTAGTTGTAAGAATGATAGGCAGATAGTGGTTAATTTAGTTGTGTCTTGTAGCAGGCGCTTCGATCACAGTAATGCTTAGGTAATTATTCGGGCATGAGGAAGCGTGGGGCGGAGCCAGTCGAGTATTCAATTACCCACGCCGTGTTAACAATATATCTATTTGTATTAAACATGTACATCATTTAGTGAAACACTATTTCATAATCCATTTTTAGACGTCTTGGCGTTTGGTAGAAGTTACGGCTAAGTGTGACGTCATCTCACAGGCTGTATATTTTAGACAGTTTTTGTTTTTTTTTTTGAGCCATTGTGTCACAAAAGGAAAAGTAGTACATTTTCTCCGTTGACATGTACTTAGTAATTCCCTCCTGCGTTACGCATACTATTTTTTTCGTTTCTCCTGCTGCACGGGGGACGTGCAAATAGATCTAGAGTCTACACCGTAGACTGTCAGTATTTTAGTAAGTGCAACAACCGCACTTGAGAGTTGGGTTTGACTTTATTGGTATGACGACCAAAATGAACATATTTTTATATTAACGAACACTTGAAGACTTGAAGGTACGTAGAATAATGCGGAGTACGATCGTGTCGGTAAATGTGCGAGCGGAACTCGCGTAGACAACACCGAACGAGAGGGGAAGTCAGCATAAAATGCGACCGTCTGCGAAACTCATAAGAAAACATCTAAGTCAAATGTAGTACACTCTCTGTCTCGCTTTTTTTTCAATTTTATTCCCTCTGCGCAATGCGAGATAAGTTAGACACAAATAGTGCCGCTTTCTCATCTTCCGTTATACATCTGCCTATGGCATCACTTCGCCATCTACAGTACTGCCTCGATGGTAACAGCAGTGTAACACTGTCTGCCTCGACGGTAACAGCAGTGTAACACTGTACCTGTCCGAATCCGTTCGTTGTTAAGGAGTAATGTGCAGACGTTCTTCGGAGCTGACACACACAACTTGTATTACTTTGTCGGGTTGTTTTCCATCTTATTGTTAAGGATGTGCAAGTATATAGAATTACACAAACCTTTTAAAATGAATATTTATAGTTAGATGTTCAGACGTGTGACCGCACCAGGAAGAAGGGTGTAGTTAGCCAATAACAAGTGATTACATGGCCGCGCTCAGTTCATTATCTTTTGTACTATTTGCTATTAAATATGTAAACAGCATCTTAAATAGCACAGCAACAAGTTGCGGCGCCGCGTCAGGCTAATGTCACAGCGGTGCAGAGGCGCGTCACATCTGAGGCTGCGTCCGTACTGTCCGGACTTAGGGGTACGGAATAATAAACATACGTCACATTTTGTAATAATGCAAGGAGCAAACGTGCGGGAGGAGCGCTTTGGCGACTACATAAACATCTTCATCGGATTCGGCTCTCATAAACCGTACGAGACACGACACTCGCTCTCTCAGTCACTCGCTCTCTCAGTCACTCGCTCTCTCAGTCACTCGCTCTCTCAGTCCGTACATCCGTTCAGTTATGATCCCTAGCCATGAGCCGTTCATTGACGGCAGTGCCGACGCCATTTTAAGTACCGCGCGCGAGCTGCCCTCGACGTCAGAGGTGGGGTCAGGGACCATGCGATCTTTCTGGTCATGATAGTAATGGTTAAGGTAGCTATTATAAACATCTCTCTCATGTGCGGGAGGGCGGTGGTTTCTCGGGCACATTTTCGACACCAAACCTAGTCTCGTCTGCCTGGTGAGCACTCGTAGCAATCCGATGAAGCTCTTTTGGGCTTCTCTTCGGTTCCACAGCATGCGTTCATATACGAAGACAAAAAGGAAATACAACTGCCTCTGTGCTCGTGTCACGCCTATCTCATATATCGTTTGGCACCGCAAAAACCGAAACGAAATAAGTAGTAGTTAGGCTTTTACTTCGGAAACTCATCATCCCGCTGTCACTAAACGGAACCAGACCGCAGGCAGTACTTTGCCTGATGCATACATCATATTAGGACAGCGATCATCTACCCGAGGAAGACTGCAAACATAAAAGAAAAGGCAGTTGATAGCAAGGTCTGGGCGGTGACTAAAGCTCATGTGATGCAGTAATAAATACGCCGCCCAAATCATTAAGTTGGTTTCTCCAAAATGTCAAAAGGTGCAAGCTTTAAAGTAATTGATTTCACACGGAGTGCGTAATCGGTCCAAATGACTTCAGCTACCCTACCTAATGTTGACAGCTTCTATATTTTCCCCGCGGTGAGGCAGATTTCGCTGACCAAGTTCAGAGTAACGGTAATTAGAAAGTTGAGATGGTCGTGTTCATCTTATTTATGCCAATACTAAATTTTATTCAAATAGGTTAGGCATTGATTGTGACACAATTGCGTTTAGTGATGTCCCAACGTCGTCATTATAATTGTGTTTACATTTTATTTACATATTCTACACGATAACTCTTTCCTTTGTTACCTGGACTGAAAAAACCTACTGGGTCAGGTATATGCCGGCTCATAGTACTTGTGTTATAAAATGGTACACGATACTTGAGTCCCAAGTTAGACTTCCTACTTCTCTACGCGTATTGTAATGTAGTTCATTTAATACTAGAAAGAGGGGCTCTACTGTTAGGTCAACAAATTATATGCTAAAAAAATTCTCGAGAATCGCTTTATACATTGGTGAAAGCCACATTAAAATCCGTTAAGTAGGTTTCTATAAAATCGATCACATACGGGCAGGAATGGTTTGAGGGCTTTGTTTTATAAGAAGTATAGACATATGTTGCCGTCGGATTGTAATAATGGCTGTTACATTATGACTTGCCGTTTCATAAAACAGCGACGTTTTGTACTGTGGTGGGTCGATGGTTAGTCGAATTATCATAGCAACGCGTTCTCCGATATGGCAGCTCACACTTGGTCTCATTGTACAAGATTCCTTTTCCTGAACATAAAGTCAATTTCTATAGCTAGCATACTTACATCGTTTTGTTTTTTGTACCGTGTCTACGTTCCTTGTGTAGTAATATCAAAGTGTCAAATTATTGTTCCATGGATATTAGGCAGGTAATATGGTTTTGATGATTATTTTACGAAAAACTGTAGCCATTTTTCCTGGTTTAATGCACGTTAACCCTTAACTCGTTCTTTTGTCCATGGGGTATTCACTGTTCTACACCGAGAAGAATATAAAGCGTAACGTAATGTATACTTATTATCAGTGCCCAATACATTATTGACATTTTAGTGATACACTTCTTTTAGTCAACGCCACTGTTGTTTTCATGTCAGGCAGCGCAAGGCGTGTTAAAACCAGGAACTTTAAACTATCAAGGATCCTGATGATGACCCGCTTTACAACATTACGGCTAGCTTGATTGAATAACGTATGACGCCGAACACTTTCTGGCGAAGTTTCACGAGCTCTGTTCGATACGTTAGACACACAAAACGGGAATCTTTTTTAAAATAGCTGGCCTTAATGTGTAAATGTGTCCCGCCTCTGTGGTGTTACGGTGCGGGTATTGCCTGTTAAGGCCGTTAGTCGCGTGGGGGATCCTGTGTTCAATCCCCAGGTCGGGCAATTATTATTAAATGTTTCTCAGATTATTCTGCGCACGCATTACATTCTCCGGGATTGGAATGTGCCCCAAGTGGCCATAGGCTTGCCTCCTATGACATCATGGGCCGTAGTACCTTGGCTAACCGTGGTTCCTTTTGGTATATCTACTGGGCTTACGATTTATGGACGTACTGGAACACCTCTTCCTCCTCCTCTCCTCTCCCTTACTTACTTACTTGTAGCCTTAATGTAACGGCGTTTCATACACTGTAACTACGACACGTAAATGTTGTTACACCTGACGTGTAATGTTGTTACACCTGACGTGTAATGTTGTTACACCTGACGTGTAATGTTGTTACACCTGACGTGTAACACTTTACATTTGGATTTGTCTACGTTTAATACAGATAATTGTTGAGAACTCGTAGCCACTGACTTGTAATGTCAATTGGTTTGTTTTTTTTATTTTTGTTACGGACGGGTTATGGTTTTTGATTATGTCTGCGATAACTAACGATGCAGTATTCTTTTATAGCATAAGCGCACAAACGAGGAGTCGGGGCATTTCGCTGAACGTGCTGCCTCCAACATCCATAGACACATGCAAAATTATTTAGCAAATGTCGAGTCTTCCTCCCGCTCACTCCCCTATGGGCTACAACGCTGTAGCTGTATCGTGTGTGCGAGATGGGTACCTCTAGGGTATCTCTATGGGTATATTTAGCTGTAATGTAGCCTGGCACTACACTAGTTGCTAAAGTACAAACATTCTTCTATGTGAAGCAGATGGGCGTAACAACTTCATGTTTCAGAACTGTAATTTAAATGTTGACTGTCTCTTGGTATACTATGGCAAGAAGCATATTTAGTTTGGCTGTGAGTCCCGAGCCGGACAGATGTTCAGAGTCTTGGCGATGTTACACCAGCGCGTCTCAGAATGCAGGTGTAATAGTCAGTTCTTCCCATGAGTTATATCCGATGGTATCCTGTTGCTGACCCATGGAAATGAAGATCCCAGAAGAATAACGGAAGACAGTGCACTTGTATCTGCGCACACACTTTGTACTGTATAACATTATATACTGCTCAGTTAGCCAGCCTCTATAGAATAACGGAAGACAGTGCACTTGTATCTGCGCACACACTTTGTACTGTATAACATTATATACTGCTCAGTTAGCCAGCTTCCATAGAATAACGGAAGACAGTGCACTTGTATCTGTGCACACACTTTGTATTGTATAACGTTATATACTGCTCAGTTAGCCAGCCTCTATAGAATCCAAAATAGTTATATAACACTTTGGGCTCACCAGGGAATCGAAGCCAGAATCTAAGACGAAAAGATTGCAAAAAGACGATAATTGGTAATAAGTCATTGATATTATGTAACTGTAATTAGTTTCGTCATTCTAATTATTTTCAGATCGTCTTCAGTCGAACATTGACTGCTACCCTTTGCGCGATGTCGCCAGCCTCATGTCCTACTTCAATGATAAATGATATTTGTGCAAATTCCCAATACATGTGGCAACACCGACGCAGTTGCACAACGCCGGTTGAAATTTACTGCTAATCTCTAAACGAATTATGCGCTTGATCATTGGGACATGCTACGACAAAATTATATCCGCGTCCTTTGAAAACTGTTGATTATAAATAAAACTTTACCACAAGCCGATAGAGTTCATTATTGTAAATGTATTACTTACTATAAGCTATTGAATTTGTGTAAATTACTACATTCACTGCACCTATAACCTTTAGCGAATTCTTATCGCCTCGATTATAAACAAAAGGTAGGGAGTTTAATATTTATCACAGATTTTTAGATATAATGAAATAATATTTTCATGTATAATTATCTAGTCAATGTAATGGATACGTGGAAATATATTGTAACAATAAATATTGATATGACATCAGTTACAAATAGCACGTGCAACACTCGTCATAACAATTGAGTAACAGTTGAGTAACAACATCAATATCAAACGAGACTTTCTTCTACCGCAATAGTAGTGTATAATATAGTTTCCACTGAGGATTGATTGACGAAACAACCTTTTAATACAAAGCATTGTTGACAGTGCACCTTTCACAAATAATTAATACCAAAAATTACTGAAATGCAGCAGAAGCGTCGTCTCGTGCCGGTGTGGGATAGCAGTGTTCAGTGATTGCTAATGGATTGTCGGTGAGGAGACTGATTAATAACAGTTTAAATTCAGCAAATGTGTTTCTGAAAGCGCAATTGAATCATATCACAAACAAAATCTAAGCTTCTCAGACTTTCATCTTCTTATTAAAAATCAAAATCACCAGGCGATGCAATTGTTTTGACCCGTTTTGTCATTAAATGCAAAATCCATCTGTATCGTCGCACCTAATCTGTAATAAATTTGAAAGGAAATTTAAGTCCTGTTAAAAAGAAAACTATTCGCAACACTCAGCTTAATACGGATAAAAGGCATTTTCTTGATTCAGCAATAAAGCAAAACGGACTTGAGTGAAATCAATAAAGAACTTATGAAAAAAAACTTTGGACAAAATTGAATATCTCCGCTCGTAGAATTCTAGTCTCTATCCGTTATCACTTAGGTATATAATTGTGTGTCGGCCCTTTTACTCATCTGTTATATACTAAGTAATGTTTTGTAGGTTGGTCGTGAAAAACAGACCGTTTACTTTTGATAAATGATTATGGCGCTTATGGAGTATCTGTTATTCGCACATAATTTTATCAGCAGCCAGGAATATTTATCAGGCCTTAGACTTATTTTTCTTGTTTTCACGCGTAGAACTTAGTTGAAGTACAGACGGTTTATGTGGTAATTTTATATTCCTTGATTATCCCGTGAACTGCGTGCGTGTGGTGTATGCTTATATGTATTTATTTAGCCGCTCACTATATATATTACCGCTATATTACCGCCAGTATATATA
>JAFELO010000301.1:1130782-1174725 GCA_017140195.1 Eumaeus atala
CCAGTTGGCGGATATCTGAGGTAAGGCCGGCTGAAAGAATGGGCAGGGCATGTTATGCGCACACACATGTGCACTCTACACGTGTGTGCGCATACACAAGTGTTCGCCTCATTCCCTCAATCCCCTGTTCTGATAGGACGACAGGCCGATACGACCGGAGAGAAATTTGGCACAGGACCGACAGGTCAACGCGCCCTGCGAAGCATGCGGGTATAGCTGTCTGACTTCGGAGTATTATTACAAATTGAAACATCCCAATAAATTCTTGGTCCCCGCGAGAACCGGCCCATGACATTACACAAGAGCACGAGGGAGTCGATACAGGAGGAGGCAGGAATGTTTCGTTAAATTCGCGGCCACTGGCCTGTCACATGTGAGAAATCCCTACAAAAGTACGACGTTCCAATCGCAAAAGTTTATTTATTCCGTTTTAGTAGTTCTGTCCTTGTCATTAGCCATAGGAGCAACCGAGAGCACGCGTGCAAACTCATAGTTTTTACCATACCACAAGGAGTTTACAAAACAAGTTACCATATCCAATTATTATTATTCAAATAAATGATTAACACTCAATGCTGTCACCATATCTTTCACTCGTTATGCAGTTAAAAAGAAAACAAAAAACCACCTGAGTGCAACATCAAAAGCTAAGTCTTTTTTAGAAAAGTATTATTTTTTAGAGTATTGCAACGAGAAATCGGATTTTTTTTTACGACTACAGTCCATAAACAATAGCATAATTACTTTACCGATGCATTGCCTTCCTTTCCTTCTACCCTTTTAATGGGCTACCGGCTACTCACAAAACACAGAACGAGACACCGTACATGTCATTTTACGGCGGTATCATGTGCGGGAGATCCGGTCGTTTCGGCCCAACTCCGCTGCAGTCCAGCATGGCACTTCCTCTTACTACAAAGAGTAACGACGGTTCGACAAAGTACTCAGTAGCAGTAGGTAGATGCGGGTTGGACTGCAATGGCAGCTGCCACGCCCGCGCCGACTCCCGACTACAAAAGCGAGTAGTAAAACATTTTTATTTTTATGCTCAGTTTTATTTAAACAATGTTGTAATAATACTTTAACATCGGCGGGCCCCCACCTCAACGCACAACGCTTCGCTGTGTACGCAGTATGAGCGCGCAGTATGTGCACGCAGTATGAGCACACAGTATATGCACGCAGTATGAGCACGCAGTATGTGTACGCAGTATGAGCACGCTGTATGTGCACGCAGTATGAGCACGCACTATTTGTACGCAGTATGAGTACGCAGTATGTGTACGCAGTATATGCACGCAGTATGTGCACGCAGTACGTGCACGCAGTATGAGCACGCAGTATGTGTACGCAGTATGAGCACGCAGTATGTGCACGCAGTATGTGTACGCAGTATGAGCACACAGTATGTGTACGCAGTATGAGCACGCAGAATGAGCACGCAGTATGAGCACGCAGTATGTGTGCGCAGGTAAAACTGCGCTCAATTTCCTCGTTCTCCTATAACGATGATCTGGTGTTACGACGTAAAGAATTACGACAAGGACCGACGCGATGGCTTAGTACGAGTAACACCACAATAACCTAATCATATTCCCAATAGTGACTACCGCCGCCCATACACATTTGCAAGAGAATAAAGAATAGTTTGAACCCGGAAGTCACTACCTGGGGCTGCAGTTGCCATAAAACCTACGATGTAGTCAAGTTAACTATACATACAGCAAGACTATAGATACCGCCGGGCTCGCAGCCCTATCTGTGCCACTGCAGTATCAGCCTATTTACATATGTACCATGTTTTACGACTTGCCTTAAATTTAAATATAATACCTTTTGTGCCATGTTAAGTGTCGTGAGCTGAATCGATCTGGTTTAACTAACAACCTGCTATGCAAGTAAAAAGATATATAGCCCCCTCTCTGTCTCTCCTATCTAGACGTTGTTATCTAGAGAGAGAAGGGATACGGCTTAACAAAGTGAAGAGTGACAGGACAAGGAAGTGGATATTATTCAGGGAATATTTGTATAAATATTGGGAATGTTCTCTGCGGGCGCCGTCCATCATCAGTCTCGTGTCCGCCGTCTGTCAGCACCACAAAGTCTGCACAATGCACTTTGTATGTTTTAGAACTGAAATTAAATCGGGCCGCGGTAGTCATTTCTGACTTGATTTAACTGGGCAGAATACCTTTTTAGATATTTTGTGATGCTTATAAAATGCTTCGATTCTCCATTTGTGTATCACGCTATGACTGCTCATACGAGGTTGCTTTACTAATAATCATTAAAGAGTATTTGATTAACAGCAACGGTCCTGTAGGCTATTCCAGAGACTGCTCCCACGTGAATGTGAGCTGAATAAAACTTTGAAGCTATTCTTGTTTCCTCATTTTGAGATTAAATTGCACAAGCTGTCGCACTTGATGCGGTTTTTTATCCGCAATAGGATCAGTACTGTGCTATAAAGCAGTCAATCAAATTACGGATTGATGAATTTAACCTTTGATTGTGCCCCGTTGTTCAACAGTACGACTGACTACGAAGAGTTTTTTGCCTTCAGGTTTAGTTCAGGCCCTCTTTTCCCGCAGATGGGCAGAGATGAACCGGGTTGATTGTGGGCGTACCCAATAGTGATTATTTTTGGGACCGAAAAAGGGGAAGCGGTCCCCCCACACTATAGTGGGACGGCGCGCGTCTACTGATGTAATGCGCGAGGCTGAGTCGCAAGTTCTGTGTAGCCGTCAGATGCACACCCAACACCTCGTGGTAGTAAATTGCAATTAAACGAGATATTTGATATCTCGTTTAATTGCAATTTATTCCAATAAAGATTAAATATTTTAATGGAATCGTAATAAATATCATCTAGTGTGTGTAGTTATATTTTTGAATATGCAAAAGCAGATATTGTGATATGCACGACGACCGGCTGGCTCAGTTGGTAACGTAGCGGTTAGTCCGCGTGTTACGCCAGAGGTCTTGGGTTCGAATCCCGCCTAGGTCATGGATGTTTATCTACGTATTATATGTATTTCTATAATAAAAATCTTAAATATATAACGTTCCTTAAATATATAAAAATGTTAAATATATTGTCCGTTGTCTAGTACACGTAACACAAGTCCTTACGTTACTTAGCACAGGTCTAGGCTGACGTGGTGTGATAATACCACAGGTATTATTATTATTATATTAAACACTTTCCTATCATACTCATAGAAAGACAATATTTATATGGACCTTTGTGGATACCATCCAGATATAAAGTAGAAGGTTCTTGCGGGCTCCATGTTGGAGATCAACCTCACAGTCCCACAGTTTTTCATCGTCACTAAACTTACACAGTACGGATATGTAGATTAAATTCAGCACAATTAGGAAGTGGTTAAAAATAGTTTGCGAATTTCAAACCACATTAATGTAAACTGTGCTAGCTAAACAAAAGCTTTTAAAAAGAGTAGAAAATAATAACAAACTGTCGCTATATCCATTATAAAGTGAACAAAAACACTCGTGCGCTGATGAAAAACATCTGTGTAGAGAGATCATTTTCCATTTCCCCGCGCGCCCCTGTGACGGCTGGTGTTGTCTAACAATACAATTATTACAAATCTCCCGCTGAGGCTTACAACTTTGACTAAACATGTCTGGCTCGTGCCTTATTGATTTCCTCGCCGTCTAGTGGCAAGCGTGACTCCAGATCACGAGGCCCTGGGTTCGAATTACGGGTGCAAAAAGTGTTATTGAGATTTTTCAAATACTGATACCAATATTATTATCGAGGACTGAAGTAAGAAAGTTGGTGGTTGTACCTCTAGGAGCGCGTTGATTCCTCAGTTCTGCGGTAGCACTCCACTGTAATACCGGAGAGGGGATTAGAGAGTGCCCCTGTGTCTCTAGGAGCGCGTTGACTCCTCAGTTCTGCGGTAGCACTCCACTGTAATACCGGAGAGGGGATTAGAGAGTGGCCCTGTGTCTCTAGGAGCGCGTTGACTCCTCAGTTCTGCGGTAGCACTCCACTGTAATACCGGAGAGGGGATTAGAGAGTGCCCCTGTGTCTCTAGGAGCGCGTTGACTCCTCAGTTCTGCGGTAGCACTCCACTGTAATACCGGAGAGGGGATTAGAGAGTGCTCCTGTGTCTCTAGGAGCGCGTTGACTCCTCAGTTCTGCGGTAGCACTCCACTGTAATACCGGAGAGGGGATTAGAGAGTGCCCCTGTGTAGGCGTGTCCACTCGTGCACTTAACATGAAGTTCGGTGAGGAACGCGATCATTATTATTAAATCTTATCTAGTGCAGAGGTGTCTTACAAAGTTACGGCGAGGTTTTATTTGTGTCCGCTATCGACCGTGCACTTGCAGTGGGACAAGGCCGAAGGTGGCACAAATCGAAATTTTACAAGTGAACGCGCTCGTCATAGCTCACATAAAGATGTGCCAATCTCACTGCGACTGACATTGTTTTGTTAATTGTATTTTTTTCTATAGTATAAGGGGCCAAAGATCAATCGGAGACTTTTGAGGACCACCGACGCCCATAGACATCCGCAATAGTGTTCCTCTTCCCCTCCAATGTGCCACCGGCTACTCACAAACCACACGAAACGCGACAACATCACTGTCACTTCACTCCGGCGCCAAGTCATGCCTCCTCCGTCATCCCGGTCAATTCGGCTGCAATTCGGTATGGCACTACTTCATACTAAGGAACACATACTACATGAATACATACGTAGTTCTTTATTGTGCATAATATGTGTAGACACAGTGTGGGTACCTGCCACTTAGCTGACATAGTGTAAGTACCTGCCGCTTGACAGACACATTGTAGGTACCTGCCACTTGACAGACATAGTGTAGGTACCTGCCGCTTGATAGACACAGTGTAGATTCCTGCCGATTGACAGACACAGTGTAGGTACCTACCGCCTGATAGCCACAGTGTTGGTACTTGCCGTTTGATAGACACAGTGTAGGTACCTACCGCCTGATAGCCACAGTGTTGGTACTTGCCGTTTGATAGACACAGTGTAGGTACCTGCTGCTTGACAGACACAGTGTAGGTGCCTGCCGCTAGACAGACACAGTGTAGGTACCTACCGCCTGATAGCCACAGTGTTGGTACTTGCCGTTTGATAGACACAGTGTAGGTACCTGCTGCTTGACAGACACAGTGTAGGTACCTACCGCCTGATAGCCACAGTGTTGGTACTTGCCGTTTGATAGACACAGTGTAGGTACCTGCTGCTTGACAGACACAGTGTAGGTGCCTGCCGCTAGACACACACAGGTGTAAGTGCCGACACCGCGAGTGACACTAGCGACATTAAAACAAAGCGTAGGCGGTCGGGATCTTATCAATTTTATGTTTGTCATTATATTATTAGTCAAAGAATTTCATTGATTGCGTTGTCTTCTGAACACCCATGAAAGTACCAGCAGTCAGTTGGATGATGATCTTTGCGTAGTAGCCGAGCCGGGGATTTTTGCGGGAGATCGGCCTTCTCGGGCGTCCGTAAATGAGGCCAAAGTCTAACGTACGTCTATTAAAAACAAACACATTTTTTTCGGATGTCATTAGAAAAACTTGGCGTAAAATATTATGTCCATTCACTTTCACAGCACCGTATTTGGTGTTATTAATTTGGTTCTGTTCTGAATGTAAATAACTAGGATATTCATAAATATTACCATAACAATGATAAAGCCGAATCTGTGTTGGTTTTAATTAAGCAATATCTAAATGATTTCATTTCCATTACAGAACCGAGTTGCGTTACATTCCTTCCAATATTATCTGTTTAATTTAGTGTCCATTAATTAATGTATTCCCAATATTAGAATATCAGATAGCGTTTGTGTGAATCAGGTTTATTGGCTATGGATAGTGTAGCCAGCCTTTATTGTAGTGAAAACTCCTTTACGCGCGATGGGCATTTAGTTTAGAACTCACGACGCTGTTACCGACTCCGTCAACATATACCGTAGATGGTGTTAGATGTCGAGCTTCTATAGTGCTAGTGGGCATTTTATCATCATGCGAGCTGGAGGGGTTGTGGTGGTTCGGCAATATCTTAAGAATTTTGGACGAGAATAAAGGTACAGCAGGTACAGTATGTAGATTCTATAAAGGTACAGCAGGGACGCTATAAAGGTACACCAGGGATGCTATAAAAGTACAGCAGAGATGCTATAAAGGTACAGCAGGGATGCTATAATGGTACAGCAGGGACGCTATAAAGGTACAGCAGGGATGCTATAAGGCAACACCAGGGATGCTATGAAGGTACAGCAGGGACGCTATAAAGGTACAGCAGGGCTGCTATAAAGGTACAGTAGGGATGCTATAAACGTACAGCAGGGATGCTATAAAGGTACAGCAGGGATGCTATAAAGGAACACCAGGTATGCTTTAAAGATATAGCAGGGAAGCTATGAAGGTACAGCAGGGATACTATAAAGGTACAGCAGGGATGCTATGAAGGTACAGCAGGGACGCTATAAAGGTACAGCAGGGATGCTATAAAGGTACAGCAGGGATGCTATAAAGGAACACCAGGTATGCTTTAAGGATATAGCAGGGATGCTATGAAGGTACAGCAGGGATACTATAAAGGTACAGCAGGGATGCTATGAAGGTACAGCAGGGACGCTATAAAGCTACAGCAGGGATACTATGAAGGTACAGCAGGGATGCTATGAAGGTACAGCAGGGACGCTATAAAGGTACAGCAGGGATGCTATAAAGGTACAGCAGGGACGCTATAAAGGTACAGCAGGGATCCTATAAAGGTACAGCAGGGACGCTATAAAGGTACACCAGGGATGCTATAAAGGTACAGCAGGGATGCTATAAAGGTACAGCAGGGATGCTATAATGGTACAGCAGGGACGCTATAAAGGTACAGCAGGGATGCTATAAGGGAACACCAGGGATGCTATGAAGGTACAGCAAGGACGCTATAAAGGTACAGTAGGGCTGCTATAAAGGTACAGTAGGGATGCTATAAACGTACAGCAGGGATGCTATAAAGGAACACCAGGGATGCTATAAAGGAACACCAGGGATGCTCTAAAGGTATAGCAGGGATGCTGTAAAGGTACAGCAGGGATGCTATAAAGGTACAGCAGGGATGCTATAATGGTACAGCAGGGATGCTATAAAGGTACAGCAGGGGTGCTATAAAGGAACACCAGGGATGCTATGAAGGTACAGCAGGGATGCTATAAAGGTACAGCAGGGATGCTATAAAGGAACAGCAGGGACACTATAAAGGTACAGCAGGGATGCTATACAGGATGACAACACGTGTTCTGGTTGTTACGATATACATAGGTGTCGGCCATCAGTGCCTTTCCTGTTGCAGTTAGGTAGTACTCGTAGTTGCCAGGGGCGTGCTACTTACAAGAGGCGCAGGAGGACCCTCGCTTTGGAGAAGTAGACGGGATTCAAAAAGATACGAATGATGACTCCCGTCTTACTGTAACGTAGTTGGCGTGTAATGTGTTTAGCTGCGAATATTTAAGACGTTTGACCCTACGCCGTGCCAAGTCTGTGCATCCCATCTATAAGCCTTACGCAATGTTCCCTTTCACTGAGACCTGCGCCCATGTTCAGTGACCCCCGGGGCGCCCTGTGTTACGTGGCCGTTATTTATAAACGCCCATAAAACTTGTCGACAACATGTCGATGGGAACCTGATATGCTGTACTTAAACACTTTCGTATTGCTGTTCATCTGTAGGACTGCTCAGTTCATTCTTACAATTCGCGTCATTAGGGAAATATGTAAAGATTAGAATATAGTTGCGTTTATTCACGCGGGAACGCAGTAACATTACATAAAAAACATTATAGCAGAAAACAAAAAAAAAAACACAAAACATGACTCCACCTTTGTGTAATTAACAAGCATGGATGTCTGTCAGTACCATGATAATGTTTCGCGTATTACGTACGTGTGTGTGCATGTTCTCTATTCCCTCGGTCATACGCTGGCTTAACGGATTGGGTATAGGTTATAATCTGGAATACTATATTAAAGTATTTTATTACACACAAAAAGTTAATTTTAATAATTTTTTTAGGATAAGGACTAATTTTCTATGCGAAACCGCGAGCACGGCTTTAGGGAAAAAATAATAGCGTTCGTCATCATGACCGTCAGTCCTTACCGTCCGTCCTCCAGGAGGGCGGTCTGCGTCTGCGCAGGCGCCGGTCCGGGTGCACGCGCGTGGCAGAGGACCAGTCGTCTTGGCGTTCGTTGAGAGGGGCCTGTGTCCAGCAGTGGCCCGGTAAGGTCTGATTATGGTGATGACGACTAGATAAGGCCCAATCTAGTGAAGTAGACTACAATTATGTTAAAGTATGCAGTAGTTGTACAATTATTTTTAATTGCGCTGACTTCACGGAAACACTTCATTTCTGCTGGCGAGTAAAACTGGGTGGCACACCTAATTACATAAAATTTCAGCCCTGCAAATACATTAAATAAATAATAATCACATATTTTCCGGTATTCACAGGCAGGAAGTTAATGTGCAACGGATATTTTATTTGCGGAACCAAATGAATATATGGCGATGATAGTTGGACAACGCATCTGCGTAACCATTATGCAAACGTCCATGGGCGTCGGTAGTCATCAAACGGCGTTCCGATTTGCCCCCTTATGCTATTAAAAATAAAAGCCACACGTACTCTGTTGTAGCTACACTCACTACATTCACTTCAATCGTAACCAATTTCATTTCTATTTTTGCTATCTTTGTGACCAGCCAGAAACATCGCAAAGCCCAGCTAATAATAAATTATTCGCCAAACACTTATCTGGCGCATTGTATACCATATTAAGTTACCCATTAACTTTATATATGCTATCAAATGAAAACAACATCAAAATCGTCTCAGCGCGCCAGGCGACATTAGAAACCCATTTGCGGTGCGCAGTCGCAGCGTAAGCTCACCTTCTAAGGCTGGTCCGATTAGATTTACTCGAATGCGTGCCTTATTGAGAATGCCGTGAAAATGTGATTCAATCAAATGATTCTCTACTCTCACGTACGCGCACGGAATGGATGAAACCCAAGGTGTACTCACATCTTAGGTAACATCCATTCCGGCGCTTCACTCAATCGAATGCTTGTGGAACAACACAGATGTTATAATATTAATCTTTTAGTCGAATTTTGGCTGCGGAACTTTGGTTATAGTTCACAGGTGTGTGCGCAGACACAAGTACACTTTCTATTTTCTCATTTTCCTATTCCTATGGGACGAAACGAGACGAGCGTAGAGAGACGCAAAACCAATGGCTTAACGTGTACGGGGGCGTAACACCGCCGGCCGGTGCCGGTCTGCCTGTAGCTGTGGGACACGAGAAGCAGCCCGGCGCCAGGCGCAATGCAATAAAAAATAACAATAGTAGTTTTTAGAAGTATGACTGACTGTACCACCAGCCAGCGGCTGAAACGTGCACCTTGCGGGTCTAATGCGAAATCACTGCCCGGTCCAGTTCCAATAATGATTTCGCACTAGCACTACCATAAAATACGACTGTGAGCGTGATTATGATGATAGGTGTATATTTAGCCCAGCGCAGCGGTCCACTTCTGCCCACTCGAGAGTGAAGCGACTCTCCGCGCCTAATGACGCTCCGCACTCGCTCCGCCCCGCTCAGGGCTGGTGCTGCTGTAATTAGAGCAAAACACTCCTATCCTCTTACGTGACCGCCCAATATTATCTCTCTGCTATTACTTTTCATAATGTCCTATTGAGGTGCCTATAGACATCAGCATAATTGTTATGTAGACATTTTTTTTTGTTTCCGCGGGCAAATGCATTTACGCCTGCTATCGGACCTGGATGGGATCAGATGGGTGTACGAGAGTCGCGGCTTTACCGAGTACCCACTAAGACCCCACGGATGCCATCGGCCACCTCTACCAAGGTACCCCGGATCTGCTACAGGCTCCTAATTATTATTTAGATATGTTACCCTAATACGTACTCCTTCAAGGGGCTACTGGAAAAATACAATCAGCTTAAAATACGATAAATCACCGTTTCAACTCGGGCCCAGATCTGAGAAGAACCGGCGAAAATCTGAGGGGAATTTTAATTTAAAATGATGATTACAGTTCAATTTATAATTCTGAGACAGCATGGACGCGAAAGGTTATTCCTAAGGTGTGCTAATTTTAATATATTCCCTTATATGTCTGTGAGTGAGAGGTCTCTCCCCGCTCGTGCTGGCTCTCCTTCGCTTCAATTCAGCATGCCACTGCCACTTGCTAAAACCACTCTCTCATTATTTTTTTACTGTTTCTGTGTGCGAGAGCGTTGTCACGTGAGAAAGGCGTCACCGCGGTGAGGCCAGCCCGGTCCACATGTGATGTTGCATTGGCACTGCCTCTTGATGAAGGATTACCCTCATCAAGATACTACCTCCACCTCTCACTCATTAAGGTGTTACATATCCTCATTACCCTCATCTACAGCGAAAATAAAACCTCAACTTTTGCTTGTGTGTGGGTAGTTGCCTTAAAATACACGTCATTTGTACTGTACACCAGAAGCCGCCAGCTGTACGCCATGTCGTAATTACCATAACATCAACATTGCCTAACATTTCATTGGAGTGACTAAAGGAAGTCTAACAATTATTTGAACACGAGCATAGCAAGAAATAATATTTCATATAATTTTATGAAAGGCGTTGCATGTTCAGAATGAGTTAAACCTCATAAATATTTATTTAACTTAACCTGTAGCTGATTTACTAACGGCTAGCGCTGTAACTTCTGTTTTTAATTAAACTCTCTACTAACCCATTTCGTGATACACAAATGGACTAACTTCTTATCTGCGATACAAATCTTTCCAATTTAAAAGACATTTTAAGTTTCACATTGTGTAAGGTGTGTAATGAGAAAAGTCTGCGTAAATCGTAACAAACTCATATTATTAGCCTGTAATCTACTACTACTAATATATTCTCTTACCAGTGGAAGGTAAAGCCTGCACTGGTTGTACCCATGGTTGCAATTAACTTTGAAGTTTGAAATCCATCAAACCCAGATTGGACAAACTTGCAAGTGATACGCTGCTGAACGCTACACACAATAGATCTTACAATATTTTCCAGTGGATTCATTCTTTTATCTAGGATGAAAAACAATGTTTATATTATTCTAGAGCTAATATATTGTTATTAATATCTCTGCCCAATTTTGCCCAAATCTGTTCTGTCACTACTGAAATAAACAGGTTAGGCCAAGGAATAATAAATTATATGAATCCCCCCCCCCTCTCTCGTGCTATGGAAAATACATAAAAAAGCTGTGTGTGCATAGTGTCGGTCAATTTGTGACTCATCGGGGCAGCACAGGAGAAAAGAGAGTTTAATTGTGTTTGCGCAGACCTGTTCACGTAAATGCATGCCGAGACGTTGGCCACTGTCCATAAACATTGAACGGCTCAGCCAAAATTACTGAAGCGTGTCAAGTCAGGCGAGAGGCTCTGTACAGTCGCTAATATTTGAACGCATTTAGTGCACAAATGTGGCCGCCGCTGCTTAAACTGAGCTCGAGTAAAACCAGAAACAGTAAAACCAATTATCAGTATTCTAAAATATATAAATATAGTATAATAACGTATCATAAGTTATAATATGTGTTTATAGCTCGGCAACAATTATTAATAATTACATTTATAGGCGCAGAGCCGGCGCAGCTAATTCCCGCGTCTGGTTCAGTGCGAGAGGACGCGCGACCTCGGCGCGATCTTGCACGATACCGCCGCGAATAACGGAGCTCGTAGGGCTGCCAACTGGGACAATGTCAGATTTTACTAAAATAATATTGTCTTTAAAATGATTTTTTATTGAATGCCTTTTTTGGTATGTGGTGATGCACTTGGTTTGTGTACCGGAAGTGAGGGAGCCCATCGCTCGTCTTATAGGTATTCTTAGTCTGGCTATAAATATCTGTATTCTTAATCTGGTTATAAATGTAATATCTTTTTATTTTTAATTGTAACAGACAATTAAAAATAAAAAGATATTACATTTGTAATCTGTCCTTTTTTATACGATTGTTCATTATGTTTTCCCATTCTGGCGCTAGTACATTGTGCGATATTTTGCAATATTAAAATGGAGTAAGGTGATAAACAGAACAGAGTCGAAGAAATCCTGTCGGAAAGCAAAATTTTGAAATCGGGAAATGAAGGTGTGCTACCTTGACCAGTGTCCTTGTACTTGTTAGTTGTCAAAAACCAAGTCGCGTATTTTAAGAGATTACTTAGTGCTTGCAGCCTATAAGATACACATTGGTCATTTCTTAACTTATAAATTAATGATCACACACATAAATTAGTGGTCACAGAATAATTTTGTTTACGGATGAGCAAACAAGCAATCGGAGCCCCTCTACGACTATCGACGCCCATGAACATCGGCATAATTATGCTGATGTTCATGGGCGTCGATATCTTGCGTTGCGATCGATGCGTTGCCCTTCTTTTCACCTACCTCCCAATGGGCCACCAGCTAAAAAGTTTTGCGAAAATAAAAAGAGACATAAAGATATGTTTCTCATAAACCTTTGAAGTAAATAAAATAAAACTTCATTAGAAAATATTTGTATTATGACACTGGACCTCATTGCAATATAGCAGGCGGTGGTCTCTTCGAATGCTCAATTTGTTTGTAAATTGACAGTAAAGTGCGTCGCAGCATTTGGTTCGATGCGTCTGATTGCAGAGGTGTATCGATAGCCTATGATACTCTAAAAATTATTGATATACTTAATAAAGATGTAACGCGAGCTGTGTTGCAATGGGTTCCAGCGCACATAGGCCTTAAAGGTAATGTGGATGCTGACTATTTGTCAAAGCATGCAGTTGAGGTACGGCATGTGATTTTATATACTCCAGATCATTGGGAATATTTTTCAATGTATAAAAGGTCATGCTTTGAGAAATAGAAAATCTGTTCCGGTGAATATCAAAGGAAAAAGGATTGCGGTACAAAGTAATGCAGAACGAACCGCTATGCAATACCCGGTTTGATGACTGCAAATTAGGTTCAAAATATGTAAAATTGGCACTAAAGCTACGTTCAGGACACTATCTATCAGCAAAATTAGCTTTTTTGATGAGAAAAGCAGCTTCGCCTAATTGTGAAATATGCCAGAAAATTGTAGAAGATGAAGATTTACTGATGGATTCTGTCAGGAACAAAAGTGAAAGAGAACCATTATTTAGAGAATATAAAATGTACTTGATGTTGAGCAGATACAGAGTATTTTGGCACATCCAAAGAGAGAAATAACAAAAAGAATATGAAATTTAGCTCGAATATTACATTTGTGATGACGCTCTTTTATAATTATAATTGCTCTTTTTGTTTTTAGCTTTTCTTTGTAAAAAATGCTATCTTGACTATAAGGTACGATGGGGTTGATGTATCCGTGTGGATTTCTATACTACTCCTTTTAAAATTAATAAAGATAAAAAAAAACTTTTTTAATAAACGCTGTAGACACCTCAAACGCTGACACTCGTATCCCTCTGATTAACTTTTTTACTTTGGTAAGTAGGTATGTGTATATGTATGTAGATTGCTATATTCCCTGCTACAGATGGAGCTACTTGATGGATTTTAACGCCATTTTTTTATTTAATATATGGGCGTAATCGGAGCCTATTTGTTAGTACCGCGCGTTTTTCATCGCGCACGCACACACACACACACACACACACACACACACACACACACACACACACACATACACACAGATCACACCCAAGTCATTTGTCTGTGTTTTTCTTCCTTAATTACTTCCGTTCCTTAGTTACAACACGACATCATGTGAGCGAGGGGTACCTCCCCGGCCGTACCTTTTTTTTTTTGGTGAAGAAGGGGAATGCATTTACGCATGATACCTGGGAGCTCGGGTAGACCCCCAGACCTATGTTGGACTCGGCCATTGGGTAGCAATACCAACTAAACCCCTACGGGAGCCATCAGCCGCTATAAGTGGAGGGTCCCGGATCTGCAGGCAACAGGACCCTCCCCGGCCGTACCAGCCCTTGGCTTCTTACTTGACCAACCTGTTTCATTAGCATTACCCACGCTGATTTGTCACTTCCCACTTAAATTTATTTTCGCATACGCGCCAGCCCTGCAGGCCAAGGATCTTTATCAGATTAGATTTAGTTGGCTCAGTGGTTTGTTGGCCATTCCCATAGTAATATCGTTGCGGGTTTGACGCCGAACACGACACTTAAGATATGTGCCTCGACTGGATTTCTCCGGACATTTCCGAACGTATTTAATACGTGTTCCTACATTATCCGCTGTGCTCTGCTCTCGGCGTGCTATAAGTTACACAGTACACCGGCGCACAGAGAATTTGCTATTTCTGTATTGTAGTGGGATCGGCATATCTTTTGTAGAGAACCTCGCTCTTCTTGTGCTGGCCGGGCACGGCAGGAGGTAGCTCTCGCGTACCGTACCATTGTGCAGTATGTGCGCTGTGGCGTTTTGTGCAGTTTGTAAGTGTTTGTGAATAATATAATTAGTAGGATATGAAGTACAGTATTGTTTTTTTTAAATAATATAGGGGGACCAACGAGCGATCGGAGCCTGTCAACGACTAGCGACGCCCATGAATATCGGCACAATTGTGGCGAGGAGTTCCCCTCCTCCTCATCCCCCCCCTCTAATGGGCCATCTACTACTCACGAATCGCACGAGACGCGGCACCGTAGATGTCACTTTACGGCAGAATCATGTGAGTGAGAGGTACGTCCCCGGTCGTGCCGGCCCAATTGCGTAGCAGGATGTAGTGTCATGGCACTACCTCTTAGATATATTGAGTTTGATGCGAAAATACTGAATTAACAGGGCTGTACTCACCTTGTGAGGTTCATGTATGGAAGTGGCGAGGTATCTGTATCTCCCTTTTGCACGTAATTACCTGCATAATCCCACTAATATTTGAAGTGCAGCAGTTTGTATGTATGATTGTTGTGTCTGCTTAGGCACATGTTTCAGCTAGACATTTTTCAAAATGCTGACTATCAAGATAATTTTCCTGGGCTACGTCTCGGTGAGGGGCCAAACAATGTCAATCTGTTCTCTACAATGTTGTAATGCTCGATTGTTATTTTTGGAATTCTGAAAAGTGCACTAATGAGCAATGAACTTACAGAAAGTCAGAAAAACATGCTTGCTGTCAGAAAAACATGCTTGCTGTTGTTGAAATGATAACAAATATCTGTAAGTGGATTATAACGTTAACCAATTCCCTGGTTCAGCTAGCAACTAACACGTTAAGCTGCAGACCAGGGCGTCATAGGCTCGTCCCCGGGAGTTATTGTATGAAAGTGTTACTTAAATTTTTATTTAAATTAACCTACTTGTATGAACATTGTCGCACGAAGATTACAAACTGGTATAACACATAGGTCGACCAATGAATCATTCCTTTGAGATTTTCAGATCAAAGCGGCGTGCGAAAGCTAGTATTATAATTTCTCGATGCTGTAATTGCTTTTAATCGTACCAAATCGATTATAACGATAGTTTATTGGGACTGCAGCTAAGGCGCGAGTGTTTTCCGACCGCATAAGTAAGTGACGTACAAAGCGCGAGCCCGCGGGCCGCGAGCGCCGCACACCGCACAGGTCGGCTCATACACAGCGCGAGATGAACGAGCGCGGGGCAGCTGCTCCACTTGCAGTACAACAGCGACGTGCTGCAGCTAGACACTGCCAGAGGTTCCGTTACCATAGGGGGAAAACGGGACCCTGTTACTGAGACTGCAGGCTCCGTCTGAATGCCTCCTGACTGAACCTCTCTACTGAGGTAGCTGGACAGTTGATATTTTGGCAGATGATGTATTTCTTGGCTTTCGTTACCCCATCTCTCCCTGCGGCTATTTTAGTAGCCGCACGAGAGCATAGCTTTTATATGTTTTTGCTTTTTCTGAGAGTCCTGGGATACACGACACCATCACAATGACAGCTATGCAGCCGCAAGTGGGCAACAAGCCTGCCTCGTGCAGCCTGGCGTCTGTAGTCACTAGTAGGCTCCGACTGCACGATTGACCTCTTATAAAGAGGTGTTTAGGACACGCGTTGGTCGAATGTACACGATGCTAAATGAGAGGTAGTGAGCGTCATGTTGTATGCAGCCGATTTAACCGGGAGGAGCGGGGACGGGCGGTACTCAAAAGAATTTCACTCACATAATACTGGTTAGGGGCAGCTATGCTATTTCTTGGGATTTTTGAGCTTCCGGAGCCCATTGGGAAGACAAGATCAATTCACGACTTTTTGTGAATGTGGGGCATCGCTTGTGCCCGAGGCGAAGACATGGCAGCAATGACTGCCACAACATCGCATCTATGTTTTATGCAACGTGCATGCTCAGGTCGTTGATTCGGTGTAAGCTATTTGAAAGTTATTTATTTCATATTCATTACATGTCTAAACGCCGCGGTAAACTGCGAAACGTGACTGCGCCCTCTCGCTCGCACGGCCCTCTCGCTCGTACCCCCATCAATGGGAGTTACAATTTCCATAAGCTCTCCCACACAAATCTCCGCTGCGGCGTCGCAACGCCAATTCCTGCCGCGCGAATTTGTACGATACGAACCGTAGGTTTTTAATATAGTACTGTCCTATTAGGGGGACGCAGATGTGTTCCCCTCCTTCCCTCCTGTCTCAAATAAGCCACCAGAAACTCTCAAACAACGTGAAATATGACACCACAACTCTGACTCTGTGACCGTAATATGTGACCAATATGTACCCCCCCCCCGCACGTGCCGGCCCAGTACGTATGCAATGCTATCTCCTACTATGTACAGTTTAGATGACTACGGCGCCGACACTGTGTTCTAAATATTCGTGTGCCAATATGGTAGACAGCGCTGACGTCATGTCATTTTATTATTTTATTTTTATAAAAGGACTTTCGTCGCTGAGCGACCGCATCGTTCCATAAGTTCACAAGTTTACATTACAAGTAACTGAGGGAAACAACATGCCGTACATCTTCGATACTACCACACTGGGAGCAGTTCGGAGATGGGGCCTTTTTCATTAAAAATACAAATTCGTTTTATGGAATGTGCCCCGAATGAGCCTGAGAACAATCTTAAGATTTTCTCTATCTAATAGAGAACAGTCTATCCAAGGACATTTAAGTACATGCGGCGTCATGTCGTTAACATGAGAGTTTCTGAATTGTCTCGTCGAACCGCAATAAAGCGCGATGCGAACCAAAACAGTAGTTTTTGCGTTGCGTCATCGAGCTCGCAACCCACTGCGGGTCCGCAGACGTGTGTGGAAGCCCTGAGGGGTACCGAGGTTGCGTAGGATTAGGCGCTGTGCAAACACAATTTCCTATACGATAATTAATTCTTGCATTAACACAACTACAAGTTTTCCGTGATCAAATGTAACCTGTACTGGTGTATGGAGCGCGCGCTCGCTCCGGTGCAGCATCATCGTCAGGCACCACTCACTGCTGGACCTCAGCCTCCAGCGAACAACTCCAGGTCAGTCACATCAGACGACTCCAGTACAAGCAAAAAAAAAACACAAAATACTCGTCGTAAATATTGTCAGCTCATAATAAATAATATCAATAAAACCCTTTTAAATTTCTATTGAAACTTTAATATCGGATGACGCTGATTGAGTAATGACGGTGTGTGTGCGTTTTTGTGCTCCGATATCAATACCGGCATAAATTCGTTACTTTATCACAAGGGAGAATTCAATAAGAGACTAATAAATTGTGGTATCACAAGGAAGATTCGTAGATGTACCTTCATACAGATGCTAGTACTGCGTTATGTTATCAAGCTACAAGACATAGATATACGAGTAATCAAGTGAGTGATATAATTGCTGCATTGTAGTGAAAAAGACGATATTACTGTATGGAACACTAGAACTGCAACCACAGAAACTGCGTGGGGATGCCCCGCAGTTTCATCCACGTACTTAACCCATGTAACTTACAACCAAAAAAGATCACCATGCAAAATAATATTTCTTCCTTCCACGCAGCCCCCCCGTAAAAAATTATGAGACTTCGTGGAAGGAAGAAAGAACAGGGGTGAGCACCCATCCGATAAATGTGACACCTTCTAACCGTGAGCTGCAACACACAGAAGGCAGTATATTAGAAATGCCCACAATAGAAATCCTGGAGAAGCCTCACCCACGAGGCTGTTTCTGTTGTCATAACCCTCCGACATGAGGATACGACGAGGAAGAAGCCCAAGTAGCTTCGAAAATTGTGTGAATTTCTAAAATGATGATAATGATGAAGGAGTATGGGTGAGTGACCTTTCGCCGTTATGTTTATATAGTTAAACTACTATAGGTATGGCTGTATTGTAAAACTTTGACGTTATTGAAGGTCCGGATTGTCAACGATCAGACAATCCGGCTTCACGCGATCCTCTTTTACGACTGGGTGATACAAATAATTCTTACCATTTTTATGCAGTAAAAATGTATCCCAAATTAACAAATAAGTTTAAATCTCATAAGCAGTCCAAAGCCATGCTTTGCGACCACAGTAACGTTCTAAGTTATATACAGTTAATAAGTTATAAATATAGGAATATCATAAATTATAAATGAATGAAGGTGAGAAGCAAGCAGGTTGTATGTATATATGAAAAGTTTACGTGAGAAGAGTATAAATGTATGAGATACTTTTATTAACCTGAGAGCTGTCAGATCATATGTCGCTGAACAGACTCAGATTTACAAATATCATCGACATTTTACATATTCGTGCTACTCAATCAAACTTACTGCCAAATAGTGATTATTTGTGTAGATTATACAATAAAACATCATCAAAAAGGAAAAAATCAAAACTTTTTCTTCCTTTTCTCAAAACTCTTTAAGACGAGCAGATAATAAGAGATCCATATCTCTAGAGTATAATGTCTCTTTCTGTTCTATTCCATTGCTGACTCTACATATGTTCGGTTCGGTCGCGTCCAGTATGGCGTGTCCGTGTGGCCGTGTACGCCATCTGAAATTAAATCCTGTTCCCAAACGTGTGGAATGACAACATCGCGACTTTTGTATGTAAATATAGCGTGAGTATATCGTTATTTATGGGATTTTTTACCAGCGTCCCACACCGTCACTGACACGCATGCTTTATGATTTATTGAAATTTTCACGAATTTTTTAAGGCTGTGACTAATCGCCAGCCCTTCAATTTGATACAAAAACACCTTCAAAAAGATATATTTTTTCAGCATTACCGTCTACTGCCTTGGATATTTCAAGCAGACAAAGGCATCGACAGATTATAGATGGCAGTCATTATGATGGCTTTGTCGATTGGTATTCTCTGTTCCTTCGCTTCGCTCCTTAATTGATTTTAACAAAACATGACGTTTATGGACAGAGACCAGTCCAGTGGTGAGGCGATGGGCAGGTGATGAGTATGACGATGATAGCATAAAAGTGTGTGTTTTTCTACACACACTAGTGCTTATTTGTACACATGGTAGATATCACACTTCTTTGAAGTAACAAGAGAAAAACTAAAATGTTGACAGTAGCGAACTTTGTGGTGGTGGTCGGTTTTTCGTGACGTTGCGCGCGCGTGTCGCATAGAATTACTCTCCTCATTTTCCCCTAACGCGCCAAAAGAGTATTACGTCAAAAACTCTGTGTCACGTTGTTCTTGACCAATGCAGCAGGCAGTGTCATACTGCATTGCAACTGAATTGGACGACCGCGGAGCCACCTCTCGCTCACATGATACCACCGCCAAGTGACTTGCTGTGCTGTCGTGTTTGCGGGGTTTGTGAGTTTCCGATAAGCCATTAGAGTGGAGCAGCAAAAGCGGGCAACAACTTTGAATTATAATTATGCGGATGTCTATGGGTGACGGTGAACGCCACTCAGACAATTAGTTTCTGCCTCACCCTACAAAGAGTCGTCTTCAAACGCTTATTATTTGTCTAGATAGGCTAGTATAAGTAGAAATGTCATGAGTTAACGTAAGTAGAGATTTCATCAGCTAATATAAGTAGAGATTTCACCAGCAAATATAAGTAGAGACTTCATCAGCCAATATAAGTAGAGATTTCACCAGCTAGTATAAGTAGAGATTTCATCAGCTAATATAAGTAGAGATTTCATCAGCTAATATAAGTAGAGATTTCATCAGCTAATATAAGTAGAGATTTCATCAGCTAATATAAGTAGAGATTTAATCAGCTAATATGAGTAGAGATTTCATCAGCTAATATAAGTAGAGATTTCATCAGCTAATATAAGTAGAGATTTCATCAGCTAATATAAGTAGAGATTTTCTAGGGACGTGTATCAAAATTGCCTCTGTGATACCCGTGTTGGGAGTAAGTTTTCTCGCTGTTGCAAGATTAGCTAAATGTATTTAATAGTTTACACAACTTCTTTGCTTTGCTAAATTTAGTTATTAAACTCATTTATGCTTATGAACCCACGCTCGGTGTAAGATGTAATTCTCCTAATGTTAGTGACGCAAAACTTAATTATAATGGATTCATATATTTATACAGGTTGTTTGATCTCAGTTTGAACAAACGGGCACCAGGGAACCCAATGATCGGACTCGACGTCGTAGGTCTGGTACAGGTAGTCTGATATGTTCCTCTATTCTGGACGAGTCCGATCCCTTATGAGGGGTTTTGATGGTAATTCGGTTCGTCCGTGAGCACCACACATCTACTGGTCCCCACCCAGGACCGGTGACGGTAAGCGCATGTTATTGCGAAACATTTTTTAAGTTTATCAAATAATAAAATTTAACCTGTAACTGCTTTTTCGCGAAGACAGAGTGGCTATTTTTTATGTACATATAGTTTGTATTATACGTTTAGTATGTCGTAGTTCTGTATTCGCCAAGTCAAATAAATGGGTAAAAATAGAGCAAGAACTTTCCGTGTTCACTCGATTTGTAAAAACAACAAAAATTATCTATGAAGTTCGAAATCTTTTAAAAATTTATTAAGTAGTCAATCTAATATTATAAAGAGAAAACATTTGAATGTTTATTTGCATTGAATAGGCCCCGAAATTATGGGACCCATTTGAAAGATCATTTGAGATTTCATTAGAATCTGTCATAAACTTAGGCTATATACCATTTTCTAAAACGTTTTGATCATTATGAAACTTCGATAATACAACCAAAGATGTGACAAAAATATTAAAGTAAATCCTTATATTGCTGCAGAAGTTAGTGATACCCAGTTGTCCTGATAGACGTTGTTTTGTCATAAATTAAATTTGTTTTCATTATAAACAGTAATGATCACGAGACCGAAATTAAAATTCACATTTTTCATTATTTTCTGGATCAATTAATTCATGCCTAATTTCGTGAAATATCCATGCGAAGCCGGGACAAAGTTTGTGATAACATAATAGACAATCCTTACTTCTTTTACAAAATATCTTCTTTTTTTATCATATGACAACTCTTAAAAGCCTTTTCGCAAACGCGTAAAATAAAGGGATATATGAGGACAAATTACTGTTCTCCGCTAAAAGAAAAGGATTATCAGAGTTAAGTGAAATATATGTGTCCGGTGGGCGGCTGGCTATCTTCAGTGTGAATAGCACCAGCCACATGTCGATGTGTGTACGCGTGAAAATCTCTTAAATTACAACCGTTTTGTTCGTAAATTTTATCCACGTCACATATCTACTCGAAGACAATAATTTACGTGATTTTTTTCCTTGTAATTTTGTTTTTCTTTGTATCATTATTAAATGTTGAAATATTTGAAATTTTAGTAAAATACACATGAGCGAAGAAGTATGTTATCATGGTTTCAAAATAGCATATTAAATAATGACACGAGTTAGAGCGTAACCGTGTAGAGGGCGGTAAACAAGGAGTGACTTTTAGACTCTAGGTTGGTAATTCGCCATACATTGTATCTAACTTTAAAGTATCTTTCAGTACTATTTAAAATTGCAATCCCTGTTACGTGTTGGACATTATGAGAGACCCGCTGTGTATCATCTGTATCTGTAACCTGCTATAATTTCATTGTAAATTCCGGCCAAGACGCCCAAGACGATCATCATAATTGCTGTCCCGATGCGTTGCCCCTTTTCACCTCCGGCCTGATGGGCTACTCACAAATCACAGCGAAACGCGTCGCGACACCGAAGACGTATTCACGCCGGGGTCATGGGAGCGAGAGGCAACTTCCCGGTTGTACCGGCCCAATCCCGCTGCAATGCAGCATGGCACTGGCTCTTACTAAATTATTTTTTATGACTAAAATTATGCTGTGGAAAGACCAGTATATTTTCAACAGTAACTATGACATTCCACTCATGACGAGACTAGATAGGTTTGTGGTCGATCACGCAGATGGGAAGGAAGCATCCCGATAGTATTTAGGACTGTACACGCACGGGGCAGTACACGTCTCATTCATGTACTGTGGAATTATTTAAAGAGAAATTGTGATTTAAATTGGAATTAAGTGGACTTTGCAACTCAAGTTGGCTCTCTATGGGGAGGCTTATGTCCAGTGGTGGACGTCGTCCAGCTGTTGATGATGATGCAACTCAAAGGGTGCCTATTCCGGTTTAAGGAACAGTTATGCAATTGATGCAATGTAGCGAATCACACTGGCTCTCTTATATTGTTTCCGGTTTAAAGTAGTGGCTAATGGCTGTGCTGCTCATGTGGATCTGAGGGGTGCCGTGACGGGATTTAAGCAAGTGGAGACAACGCAACTGTCTTCTGGCTGGTTTTATGGATTTCTGCAGTTCCTTTTGATCAAGTGACCAGACAGACAAGCAACCCTATGTACCTATGCAATAAAGACCGGACAGGAGCTGTCGACCGACTGAAAGCGAGATTCTTATTCGCCCATGAAATGTTCCGTAATATACTCGTACCGTCCAAATTTCGAAGATACAGTAGGTACCCATAATATCCGAATATGACGAAATTATAAGTGTTCCGTGTCTTGCCATTTTGGCACCGAACCTTAAAAATGGTAATTGATTATCATAAACATGTAGCGCTCCACAGTTTTCTCATCACGGAGGTACCAATGTCATTTCTATACACTTAAATAATTTCCAAAAAATATACTTCAATCGTGCTGCCCGTGTTGGGGGCTGAGAGTTTAAAGGAAGTGTGTGCGTGTGTGAATCACAAATTAAATGGAAGTACAAATTTGCATTTTATTTTGTGCGCGGATGATGTACGGACCTCAACAAATCATATTAATTGTAATTTGTGAAACGACTCGGCCTCCGCCCCCGGCGGTACTCCGCACTCTTATTATTTGTTTTATATCCAATGCACTGCACGTTGAGTTCAAGAATTAGTAGTTATAGCATATAAGTAATACGTCGCGCCAGAGGAGACCTGCTCAATTTAGATCAAGAGGTCCGGTTGCGATTTCCGGGTTAAACATTTACAACGAGCTCGGCTCACCGCTCGCTTCCGCCTGATCCTTCTGTGTCGCCAAGGACAGCGACAACCACCATGACCCTTTGATGTGGTGCAGAAACCCGGCAGGAAGCCAAACTCTCTTAGGATTCGCAACGAATTTAACCAGAAGAAAGTAAGAGGAGTTGGAAATAATTAAAACTTTCCTCAATAAAATCCGTATTAAACATTCTGTTACAGAGACTTTTTAATTAGTAGATAAAATCAGTTGTGATTCAGGAAGATGAAGGTTCCTCTGAAAAGCATAGAGCACAAACTAGCATGTGATGGTAAGTGGTCCCCACTGCCAACAGGCATCCCCAACACCAGACGTTTCGCAGGTGCATTGCTGGCCTTTCCAAGTTTTTACAGCCTCATGCCACGGAGGACACAAAAGGGTTCAGACCGACCAACGGTTCTCCGGCTCCCTCTGCTGCCGGAGAGTTTCCACAGCATCAACGCTATTAACGCTAACGAGTTTATTGGAGTAACGATGAACACGACATACGTAGTTGGCTTTTATCTACAGATATTGATCTTATATCTAATATTTTTTAAAACATAAGTTTAGTCTTTCTGAGACCATATATTCATAGACGTATCTCACCTCTCGCCGCAGCAGACAGGCTACAGACACCCAGTCAGTCTAGTAACACTTAGTCTTGTGTAATGAGTAGAGTGCATAAGTCGAAGCCGATAATATTAACGACGTATAAATTACCTACAAGTTTGTATCTGAAATAAATAATAACCTTCCCGGCTATCTCCGCGGCCGATAGGCTGATTTATGGAAATGTATTGTGTTACTTATCTCACTTTAATTCTATGCCTTTCAATTATTTAATCTGGTATCAATATGTATTTTGAGATTGCGATTGGCGGGACGCGCCAAAACTGGTATAAGATTTACGCTGGTTCGCTTTTGGCTTTTTTTGTTTCTTTAGTTTTGATTGAGATTAAATATGAAAGTATAGTGTTTGTTTGTTTGTTTATCGCTAGTGTCAGATATTTTTCATATGGGAATGTGGAATTCTGCCTAATTGTTCAATATTTCGTGACAAATTTTTCAGTAACAGCTTTTAAAATGTGATAAATAATAAATAAAATGGATATTTAGATTTCGGCCTAGTTATAATATCTTATATCAGTAAAATATCTCAATAATATTTAAGGTCCATAGTACCTAACCATAAAAGGATTTGTAAGTAAAATTCATTTCAGCATTGCTGTTACTGTGGAGATACTCACATTAGTCTTAAAAAAGACTATGAGACATTACCCAATTGTGGAATATATGGGCGTCTGCTACGTGCCTTGCAATCCATGGATCGTTGGCGTTTGCGAATAAATGTATATATTTAAGAGAGATGTAATTAAAACGGGCGTAAGACTTGTGGTGGATGATGACTGTGAGTAAAATAATGAATTTATATATGGTCTTGGTCGTGCCTTCAGCAGGGGCGGGAGGTGCAGTGCGGATGCCGAGTGAATGGAACGTTCGGGAAATCGCTTAAATTGTGCGGGCGTAAGTCAGGGTACCCGTGTGCCAGAAAGTCTCAGCAAAATTATATGCTTATTCCAAACCTGTGGTGTGGAAGTGAGGTTTGGATTTCTCAGAAAGGACAAGAAATTTTAAGGGGTCTTCAAGAAAAGATCATACCTATTCCTTAGAGGCGGACAACGCGTCTGCATGTCGCATAGTCTTGCAAATGTGAAAATTTCTATGCGCGGCGGTAGTCACTATCCATCTGCTCGTTTGTCCCCTATCTCATAAAAAAGTTAAACTAACGCGATAGGGATGAGGTAGTCGCGAAAAATATGTGGTATAAATCTCACCTAACGTGTTCGTAATAATGAAGTGAGAGGGGCGTTAGTTATGAAAAAGTGTTAGTGTAAAATTGAAAAAGGCCTTTCTCCGTTGTTTCGTAAATGTATAAAGAATGACAGAGAAGGTAAGTACCTGGGAATACTGACACACCATGGTCTGACTGATAAGGTACTTTCCGAAGGTGCTGCCAACTGTATATTCGCAACTAGCAGGATCGTATGAAGAGAGTTATGAACATGCAGGAAACCTGACCTACGTTAGATCATGTAAGGATCGTGACATGTGCCAATCGGTTCTCGCTGCCCATCCCGTCAGTGGACAATCGAAACATAATTCTTGTGTGTTGATCAGCATTTTTTTATAACGTGAACGAGAAATCGGAGACTTGTGATGACTACCGACGCTAAATGAGCATAAGTTTGTTGCCGTCTCTTACCCCCTCCATGAGGATGTGGGAGAGGTGCTTAAACCCCCGCTCGTACCTACCCTACTTGACTACACGGCACTAGCCTTGTAAATATTAAAAAAAAATACTGGTCAGTTTTAATAAACCAGTATTACACAATGATTTACGAATATATACCCAGCGGTACGTTGAACAGTTAGTCTAGCGAGCGGTTGATACGCGACGCGACGGTTCTAATCCTACATTTGGTATATCTAATACCTACTTTACTCCTGCGATGTCACTGTGTAGACTAGCGATTCGGAATCCATTTCAAAATAGAGATACGAGAGGTATTTTGTAAGCTAAGAATGTTATTGGTATTAACATCTTAACAGCGGCATCAATCTTAAAGATTAGGTTTTGCATGATAATATACAGTCTGCATCTGAACTTGATGAGATGCTGATTTCCTATATAACAATGAAAATAATCGAATCTTAAATTTTATCATGACGTTACTACGCCATAAAAATCCAAACCTAAAGGAAAATAAATATGCTATTATTCATATAGGAAAGTATTTCTATACAGGATGTTCAGTAAGACACAATACAATATCAAAGACCATAATTACTCTGTTCTGATAATGAATATGTAAAACATTGGTACCTTAAATTTTACCTACTTTTTTAAAATTCTACCTAGATCGGGCGGCCGCTACTTGCACACATTGGCGCACAGCTGGCGCGCTCGGGATATTTGGCCTTTGCTTGCACGATTTTCTATCTATATTTTCTGAAAATTATGACACTAATTCGGTGAAGTTAATATGTATATAAGCAATATTTTCGTTTTTATTGTATTATAGGTTAGGTTAGGTTAGGTTAGGTTAGGTTAGGTTAGGTTATATAGTTTAATAGGTTATATAAGCAATATTTTCGTTTTTATTGTATTATAGGTTCATAGGACCTACAGTACAGTAAAAACTAGCCTAACCTATGGTAGGTTCTAAAACTATCTCTTACATATCACATTGTTTAGGTAGATTGTTAATTTCTATAAAGAGGCGTACCTAAAACGTTGAACACATCATTTATCACTTACATATTTTTATTTCAAAAGAAATCTTTACATTACGGGGTAGTTGGCAACATATAATAGATACTGTATTCAGTGTAGCGAAAATAGATTCAGCAGTTTCGGTGTCCATCGCGGACAAACGCCGTGACATGACATTTTTATATATAAAAATGTAAATTGTTGAAGATAAATTCTTATTCTCTGTTACTCTTACTTTAATTATGTACAGCGAGTAGATAAGCTAAAAATAACAAATGATAATTGGGTGTGTGGTTGATAATTTTAGATATAGTTGTCATTAACTTTAACACTTACTTGCCAATTTTATGTGGATCAAAGAGATATTTTATTTGCTCAAATTTTATTGAAATAAGGTTATTATAAAAAGGGTATGTTACCCTAGAAGAAGACACATGCATTTCATTCGAAAGGTGGAATTGTAAGCTCTAATGACTTCTACAGGGCGCAGGACGTGACGGACCTGCTGCGCGCAGCCTGCGCCGGTTTAAAACCTTATTTTATTGCAAGTATTTTGTATTTATTAAAAGCACACTGACTTCATTTCGAGTATCAGTTTCGCGTATCTTGTCCCCACAATACATTATTATATTTTAGTACTAGCTGTGGCTTGGAGTATTACCCGCATAATTCGGCAATTTCACACAACTTTCTGTAACGAAACCTTGCGTATTTAAAAAATAAAATACAGCATATGCACCTAGAAACACTACATTTCAGTGAAAAGATAAATTAAATCGGTCCAGCCGTCCTTGAGATTACTCCGTGCAAACAGAATGACATGCAGACGGTCAGAAATTTTAAAAATTGTTAAGTAGTAACGTAGTGTAGTTAAAAATAGTAACTGCGCTTGAATAAATCTACTTTGTAGTCTCAGACAGACACACGAATTTTATTCAATTGTATAGATTTGACAATATGCAAATGTTTCTCGTGTAGCAACCGATATCAATTCATATTGGAATAATCAACAAGTCTTATCGTCGAGTGCGAAAAGGTACACAAATCACACCTCTCGCTTGCACTTTTTTATTTTTTTTTACATCGAGGCATCGGGAACGTGTTCCAACAGCCAGTTGTTTTTTTTTTGCACTGTAGTTAATGCCTCTGATGCTGTATTATCCGATGTTTTGCATACCGATTTAAAAATACCAAGTATTAAAGTATAATTCCATATTAAATGATGGGATTAATTTCGAACTAGCGGCCCCTGGGATGTGAAAAGATGTCCATAAAGGAATATGAGGATTTTGTGAAACCGCTTCAAATTCTGCGCAGTCGTACTTTAGTTTAAGTTGTATTGTTATGATATTGTGCAACCGATGTGACATATTTCAGTGGAGTTTACTCCTTATTTATGTCGCGTGTTATAAAACAAATATGACATGTATCATTTGAACAGTTGCCAGTGACGCGTTACGCTTTACAGTGCTTATGTCTCTTGAGTATGTTTCACTTAAACATGCTCGTTCCAACAAACTCCATTTGTGAATATGAGCTTGTATGAAAATAATACATGAATTTCCGTGTCCATCACGATTAGAAGCTTAAACTATTTTTCACCCATTTTTCACACAATTTTTCTTAGGACGGCCTACGGCTCTCGCACCATTCGGGTCTGACTTGTGGTACTGAGTTGGGGTCATTTTCCACCTGTGACCTGTTACAATAATCATTATACGACCAGGTATCCGTCCGTATGACGCACCGCGGAGGACGCACCCGTCAGTGACTATCTTTTTTTAATGGAAGCTTCATTATACCATTTCTTTGAGTTTGCAGAATGTCTCGTCTATATTTTGTTACAGGCGAGTTGAATGAGAAGTTTCTTAATAAAACCTTCCGACAAGACAGTGTGAGTATGAATATAATTCCCTGATTCGTATACTTTGTAATCAAGAAAGTAAAGTTTAAGTTTGCTTATCATCAGGCCATTAATCCTCCGTCTACTTAAAACTCCGGCAATTTGGTGTAACGATGGTGACAGGTGGCTGTTATATAGGAACTTCCACGTAGTGTATAATGTATGCTGAAACTCGGCGCTCGCCCGATCACGTAAAAGTGAGTAATGCGTTTTGAATTAAACAGTGTGACAGCGTCAGAAGAAGAGTAATCTTTTGGAGCGTATGTAGATTTCTGTGTTGCACCACGGAATGACTCCACCCGCTTTTAGCTTTCAGACAGTCCAATGGGGTGAGGTTTCCATCCTCGCCCCTTTCCCTGGCACAATAGCGCCTCCACCTCCGGCTCTTTATTCTTTGGAACCTTTACATGATTTGTCTGTATGTCTGTCCTTTTTCAGCGGGCTTAGTCACCACTCGTCTTATTCGCTACTACTCCTGTCTGCCGGTCTCTAAAGACCTTCTTTGTCAAGAACATCATCAAATCTTTCTTATTATAACGGATTAGAAGTAGCTAGTCCGTCCCGGATTTGCACTGATATTTTAGAAAAAATGGCAAAAATTAATTGATTTCGAAGATACAAAAATTATACATTTTTAATCTCGGCCTCGTAAATTTTACAATAGCATCATGACAACAAATCCATTTTGTGACGACCAGCGTCTGTCGGGGCAACTAGTTGCCAATAATCTCTGCAGCTATAAACACATAATAGGATTTACTTTGATATTTTTTCAATTCTTTGTTTACATTATCGAAGTTTTCAGACTGATCTTTAACGTTTTAGAAAATGTTATATAGCAAGAGATAATGCAGGATTCTTATAGGAAAAAAAAAACAAATCGGTACTGTAGTTTCGCAGCCTATTCAATGTAAGTAAAGTAAAACAAATGTTTCCTCTTTATAACATCAGTATAGTATAGATATAGAGATTTCACCTGTTCCTAAACTAGACCGGCTGCCAAAAGGGAGCAAGTGGGGCGCAAGTGGTGCGCCAGCAGGGAGCAAGTGGAGCGCAAGTGGTGCGCCAGCAGGGAGCAAGTGGGGCGCAAGTGGTGCGCCAGCAGGGAGCAAGTGGGGCGCAAGTGGTGCGAAAGCAGGGAGCAAGTGGGGCGTAAGTGGTGCGCCAGGAGGGAGCGAGTGGTGCGCAAGCAGGGAGCAAGTGGGGCGCATGCTATATGTTACTGGGCATTTACTGGTGAAACTAATTTAATGCCAATGTCCTGTACGTTTAATGTGTTTATGTATAACGGATCATCCGTTAGTCCTCGTAGCCAAATTTCGGCTACGGCGACACAGACATTAGCCGTCACTTCTTTGTCCTAGGCTTATCCCGTTTCTAAGTTAGATGAACTCCGTGTCCACCACCTAATCTAGCAGTAGACAAGAGCGGGGAGCCAGTTTTTACACGGAGAGATTGCCGTCTGATCTCCGCAGCCCAGAAAGGAAACCAGGCCAAATGTTATATTAGGGTAGACTTTCAGATGATTAGATTTCAAGCTAAGGTCTGCACCTTAGCTTAATATACAGCGTAATTATTCCACGCATTTTGAGTAAAAGGTATTGTCAGACATACGGAAGGACAAACAGACGGACGGAAAGATATAATGTCCATTACACTTATAGAAATCTCTAAAAAATATCAATTGTCATAAAAAAAAATTCATCTCATTTCATTGTCTCACAATGGGTTCATTACCCATTTTAGTCCGGCTGGGACTAGAGTTACTATCTTCAGTTGTCTCTTAACAATTTACTGTTCACCACTGCATGCCGTACCCCCTCTCCCCTCTAGTGGCCGCCGCTTACGGCGCGGTCGCCGGGAGGTGCGCGGAGGGTCGAAGCCGGTTCGCGCTCGCCATTAGGCCGGAACGAAACAGCTCAGGCGAGGGTGGTCACTTTAATTTTACATATTAATTAAAAACAGTCGTTTTTTCCCATGATTGATGGCTCGCAAGGGGCTTCGTAATTGCGCACCAAGTCGTATTTATTATTTATCACATAAATTTCATGTTTATGTCATGTTTTGTGCGTTCGTTCTTGCTGATCGTCATCATAGCTTAGATTAATACTGAGTGGACGTCAGTGGCCTTTGTCTCTGAGGTTTAGTAGGAGGTATTGCAGTCGAATGGGGCCGGTATAACTGGGGAGGTACCTCACGCTCACATGGCATTGCCGTAAAGTGACAGCTTTGCTGTCGCGTTTCGTGCAGTTTTGTGAGTGGCCTATTAGGGGGGTAGGAGGAGATGAGGGCAATTGCATTACAACAATAATTCTGATGTCCATTATAACAATGAACGGCAGATCGTTATAAGTGTTCGATTGCTCGTTTGCCCTCCTGTGCTGATAAAAAAAGGTTAGAATGTGTAATATCATGAATACTATTGTGTTACATTAAAATCGGTTTTGTTGTTTCCACATTATTATCAGTCCATGGCGTATCAATCATGGATGCTGGTATCACCACCAGCTCACAGCGGCAGGTCTGTCGCGGAATAAACGCCTCATAACTATGAATACACTAACTCGACACGTTATATTTTGACAATCTCATAATATACGAAGAAATAGCTGATCGTAGCTTAGGAAGCACATTTTTTTGACTAGCTACACGCATGACAAAGTATGACGTTAGAGTAACGCTACGAGCCATAGTAATGTTCTGAACGGAGCAGAGCATGTGAGCGAGAGAGCGTTACATGTCGTATCTCACTCCATCGAGCAATGCGCTCACATATTAATCAGAGAACCTTTGTCACGTGTAATTGTATCGTACGGAAACAGATTTATATACCGGCTGTACGTGAACAGATTTATATACCGGTTGTACGTAAACAGATTTATATGCTGGTTGTACGTAAAATAGTGCAGGATAATACAGGCCACCTCTAGTGCCCAAGAGTAATTATTAAGTGTAACAACTTGTCAGCGTGTGATGCCATCGACGAGGTGACCGAACACGTGGCTAAAATTAATTTCGCTTCAGAAAGGGTTCGTCCGGTGACAAATCAATCTGCCGTGGCCCCGCAGGCGCTCGAATACATTTAGAACTAATTAATAGCCGTCCATTATTTGTGTTACATACTTGGTTCGTGGTATCACATTATTTTGCAGAGAGGGCAAAAGTCGTAGGATCAACCGATAGTTGATAGTATGTCTTAAGTTTACGCGAATTAGTTTCTTGATGAGTAATAATCGTCACTCTACAAGACAAAAGCAGGTCTGTAGGTCTACAAGTAAATAGGTTACAAACAAAAATAATGACTAACCACAAAAAAGCAAAAATCACAATTGAGAACGAACTGCTAGAATATGTCGAACAGTATATTTACTTAGGAAAGCAAACAGGTGTCAAACACATTGCAAAAGAGCTACCTATCGCGGGATCCAGCTGGAGTCTCACAGCTAGAGATCGCGAAAGATGGCAAGTTTTGGAAGAGGCCTTCACCTGAGAGGGGTCCCTGGAAAAAGCACCTAATAATTTAGTTTGATCTCCTTGTAAATTCTTATTATATTTTCTCCTACATCATTATAAAATCAGTCATACAAGCGAAGAGTACACTAAACAATTTAAAAATTGAAATATTGCAATACGAAAGGCTTTTAAAACTATTTTTTATTTTATTTATTTGATAGTCGTCAATAAAACTGCTTTTACGGGTTTAACTAATATTGGACGCCAGTGAAATAATTAAGAAAACCAGGATATAGCATGTAAAAGTAGTTTTAATATAATGGCGTACGTAATCGTTGAAATTGGATCAGGTTCGGTTAAGCTAACTGAGGAGGGGCTACCCATTGTACTGCACTTAAAAGAAGAAGAGACTAAAGAACAAGGGGAGAAGCCGCTCTTTGTACTCCTCTTATGCAAGAGCAGGCGGCGCTTTTGGGCACCGGACAATACAGCGTCTACATACATCTCAGATGACGCTTCTAATCCACCTTTAATTTTAGTCTGCTTTTATCATCTTCATCTATTAAAAAATATAAGTAATATTAATATTTACCTTTGTTTGAATATGAAAGTATTCATGAAACTCCGACATTCTCGGGTCTATCAGAGTCGGGAATCTTAAAGTAATTTCTTTTATACGCGATGGTTATCGGTCGGAATGATGTCGTTAGCGTTTTTCATTTAGTTTCAACGTTCATCAGTTTACATTGGAAACCAAATTTACTTATTACCATAAAACTACTTTTACGTATTTTATCGTAGTTTATTTAATTATTTAAGTGGCCCGTCGTTTCAGAAGCTTTACAGCAACAATGGTCACGGGTGGACTACGATGACAGATGTCAGGACATCATTCGCGTAAAATTAAGGCATCAATAAATTTACTTGTCGACCACAGTCTGATCGAATTAGTGAACAATGTGGACTAAACAAGTTAATGTTATTGCGTTGTCTATATTTAACCTGTATTAATACTGCTACTAATATTATCTGTAGAAATAATCAACACATCCCTTTATTTCGCCTATTTCGACGTTGTCAAGCATTAGATGAGCACGTCCATCGCGTCTCAGCACGTAGGAGCCGGACCCGTTCGTGTTGGGACCTGCTACTGCTGTACGAATGACCAGGGGTATTTTATGTGTTCAATAAAATACATTACGGAGTGTCAGAGAGGAAGTTTTATTTCGACGCTGAACGAATCGGCTGCTGCCTCTAGCTAATTTAATGGGCGACTAATGGCCGGTCGGATCGCGCGACTAATCGGTCAGCCGGTCGGCACTGCGCGCTCGGCACTCGGCCCTGAGCACTTGTGATTTGTGCCCGCTGCTGTCAATTTCATATTTCGTACGTTTTTATGAGCTTATAATTCTAATTGTACGTTATAATTAGTAATGCGTGGACTCGTGTTATCATCTCCTTAGGTGTTAAAAATATCTTCTCCAATATAAAATTTACTCTCGCTATTCCTCCTAAACATACCATAAGCAGTATATGATATATCTAAGTTTGAGCAGATTTACATTTGAACAAATGGCCGGAATAAAAAAAAAACACAACCTGCAGGTCTTTATGATGTCACCATCATCATCAACCGGAGTACGTCCACTGAAGAATACAGGCATACCCAATGAGTAGCACAGCCACGAGCTACCTGTATCCAGCGTCTCTCCGCAACCTTCAAGTCATCAGTCTACCGTGTCTAAGAACCAAAACTCCATGTTCCTGATTTACTTCAAATATGTGTGACTTACTACGAACCTCTAGGAGGTCCTACTAGGTACTAAATTATGGATGGCCTTACTTTCATCTATTTTTACTTATCTCTGCTGGCCGTGCGTGACATTCACTGGATCTCTATTAACACTCTCATTAATTTCGACTCGGTTCTCTCTTTGTTTTATAACTAGCTCGACGTGTAGTTACTATGTCACACTGCTGAGTTAGGTTACCCTGTAATAGTAGTTGTATGCAAAGAAGTAAATAAATACCTGATATTTTGTAGTGGCCGTACATTAGCGGCACATGGACTTTCGCATGATTGTTACGCATATGCGTTGCCCTCTATAACCCCCCCAATGAGCCACCGGCTACTCACAAACCGCACGAAACGCGACAGTGACACTGTCACTTTACGCCGGTATTAAGTGATCGAGAGGTATGTCACCGGTCGTGGCGGCCCAATTCCGATGCATAGGCAGAGGTAGTGCAGCGGCACTACCTCTTTCTAAATTGATGGGTGGAGTTTGTTAATGATGTTACTTTGATAATACCATGCAGCATCATACCGTGAGGTAAACTGTGTGATGTTCCACTACCTGCAGCGATATTGTAAGTGTCACATGTGCCAACAGACGTTCGCTTTTGATCTCATAACATGAAGACATATGATATATCTACTGGAACAGCGCTTTATGTTTGTAAGTAGGATTTCTGAATTAACGTTCACTGGGTCCTTATCATTTTAGAAAACCTCGGCCCTGTACATTCTGTAACTTCTTGACAGACGAACAAATAGACTATTTATTTTTTTCGGACCTGAACTTGTGCTGTGGCAGCGAAGAGCAGCCCAATACAGCTGCGTCGGATTGCTATGAGTGGTCGTGGGGCGACGAGCCTAGGTTTGGGGACGTAAGAGGGCGCCACCACCTTCTCTCCCGCAGATGTCGGCGATGCACCCCGATATGAGAGTGTTTGTAATAGCTAATTGAACTATTATTATCATGGCCAGAGTGACCGAGAGGTCCCTCATCCCTGGACTCTAATGTCGGGGGCAGCTCGCCCACGGTAGCTAAAATGGCCTCGGTGCTGGCGTGAACGTTCGGCTCATGGAGAGGATCATGAGTGGGGGGCAGCTCAGATGGAACCAAAGGATAACTTGGTTATGTTATACTGATTAAATGGTTCCGTTTTTATTTTGGGGTAGGAACCCTGTCAGGAGTTAATAATAGAGTCTCTATCGAGATTAAATAGCTCAGGGAAAAAAGATGTGAAGGATATGCCGTCGTGTTTTGTAAAGTGTGTTAATGAAGCAATAGATGCTGCTATTGATTGTCTCTGCTAGAGTTGGTAAGTGCCTACAGCTACACAAGAACGTTACCTACCAGAGATCATCCGGGCGCAGGTAGTTCGGAGTGGCGGATTATAAACGATATTTATATAACTATAGATTATTAGGTGGAGCTGCGCCCCGGGGTTTTACTCGCGTCAGTTTCTTTGCATGAAAATATTGCGGTAAAAATTAAGGAATTTATATATTGTAAATTACATACATATACAATTGTTATAAATGGGTTGAGCCATTGCGCAATAATCCAACCACAAGAGACCCTCACCAGAAGGAACGTACACTAAATACTAGAGATAGCAAATTTTACTCAAAGAAATAAAATTATGCTTCTACAAGGGAGGGTGTAGGCGCTCACCTGCTGCCTCCATAGAAGCAGCAACTTGATCATGGGAATTTGTAGCTGGCGGACATTATGACATGAATAAGAAATATCTAATATAAAGAGCCAATAATAGCTAGTTGGCTAATATATAATTCATGGACTCCTATAGCCTATGGGTTCCGGCGGCTGGTTATGGCGTTCAAACGTTTTGTTCAAACTAATTACGTGTCAAACTGACTATCGCACAAGCCACGATCACCTAAGTTACGATTGTTTGTTATTTCTCAGTTCTAATGACTAACTAGCGGTGTATCTATCTCTAATGAGAACAAATTGTATATTTCTTACGAGTTCCTGCTTCATAGCAGCTGAATTTAGCCGGCATGACCAGATACGTACCTCTCGTTCACATCATACTTACTCAAAGTCACAGCTATGCTGTTCGTTTTATGCCTTGTAGGTTATCGGAGGCATTCATGATGGGAAAATAGCCTAAAGCCGCGCTACATGTCGCGTGACATGATGGGAACACGTTGAGAGCTTTTTCCTCGTCCATGCTAGGGGACAAAGTGAGCAAGCAGCAAGATATTGTAAATGCAGTTTCCGTTAATCTGAACAAATAAATCATTATAATTATTCGGGTACTTTAATACATTATGACATCAGGACGTCAGTCTGCTCGTGACCATGGTTGCTGCAGAGCTTCAGAAATGTCTGGCTAGTTAAATAATTAAATAAGCCGCAATAAAATCCGTGAAAACAGTTTTATTGTAAAGAAATACATAATGCATATTCATGCCATATAATTGCCTAGCTTTCACGGTTCATGAGATACAGCACAGAGACAGACAGACGGACATTTATTGACTGCTTTATGCTGACGGAAGTGTTCATCGATAACTATAAGATATGTCTCGCGATGGTCTAAGGGGACTCACTCTTTTCCCGCAGATGGGAAGCATTCATCCCGATGGTTATTTTAAATTAGCTAAAGCAACAATTATTACCTTGGCCGAGGGGACCGGGTCCGCTCATCTTGGAAGACGAGGGCAGCTCACGCGCGGCAGCTAAAGTTGGCTTTGCGTCATCGTGGGGGTTGGAAGAGCTAATTGAGTTTATCATGACTGGACGAAACAGATGGACAGTGAAGTCTCTGTAATTAGGTCCCGTTTTAAACTTTTGGGTACGGAAACTGAATAAAGTAGTATGTCTTCTTGAAGACAAGGCGCATTTAGCCGATTTTTTTACATTTTTCTTAATATTCTCTATCAGTAAATAAAACGTTAGATAATGGCATAAGTGCAGGTAGTCGACATAAAAAACAATATAACTTGATTTACCGTCACTAAAGTAGAACCAACCCATTTAAACACCTTGGTTAATTTAATTTGCTAATACACACTGCATGTACACAAACAAACATTGAATATGTCCCTGGTACTTACTTTAGTTCTTTATTGGTGCAAATATTATGAATTCTGAGTTTCAAAGTTCATTTTAATACCTACGTATCACCAAGATATTCTTGTTCAGATAGATAAATACCTACCCACATACTTGTTACTTTTTTTAATTAGCACTTAAAAATAAATAAGTACGTACTTATATACACCAACCCAGGAGTCTGTTCAGTGAAATTAATATTTCACTTTTGTTTTTCGATTTAAGCTACGAGTATCTTTATACTTTAATTGACAGGTTCTATGATATTTTAAAATGGCAATTCTTTTTTTAATGTCGAGTTGTTGTGTTGACTATCACTAATCGAAAATGTTGAAGACTGCATATTATCTGTGTGATTCAAAGATAAAAAGTAATGAATAATAAAAAGATGAGTGCGCTTTAGACCACGCGACCGAAGTTACAGTTCTTTTACCATAGAAAACGTAACTGGCAATGAGAAAAACGAAATGTTTGTCGCATCTATCTCTCTCCCTCTCTCTTGCGTAAGCAATAGTATGCCCAAGGTAACCTCGTTTTTTCTATTTGCCCTAACACTAAAAACACACGCATCATTGTAACTTTAGCCGACTTCGGTAGCGAGTCAATGTAGGAGGATATTACGCTCATTGACAGTTGCTAAACGCTCAATGCTGATTTCCTTCTTTTATATAATTCCATTTCGATTATTATTCCGTTCTTCAAAATGGGTTGATGTCAATCTAGTAAAGTTTTCGAATGAACCATCACACATTTGCACACTGCCTACCAAGCATAATGAACATTCACTTTGTGGGAACTATTTTTGAACACACCACTTTTTCCATTTTCGTTTCGAATCAGTCATTATATAAGCGGCACTTAACAACACTATAGACGTCTCCATCACAATTGATGTGGCAAATGATGATGATAATCTGGTACCATTTTTACCGATACAAGGCAACTGCGAGATGTTACAGTGCACAAGTGTGTACGCACACGTTGGCTCTCTGTTCTCTCTGTTCTCTCGTTCCACTATTCCGAATGAACGGCCCGTCACAGCCGGAAATATACTAATATCTTGCCCAGGACTGAAGGCTTTGAGCGTGTTCTCTGTGGCTCGGGTGTGTAATACCGCAAACTTTCCGACTCAGGAGTCTGGTTATTAGGATATATTCTGTTATTAGAGATGAAAAAAATCACAATGAACTTTCTGGTCTGACCCGGGATTCCCGCCCGGGACCTCACGCTCCGTATTCGCTTACCCTAGTGGTAAGGCGATACCGATAGCAAATGTCAATTACGTGACATAAACTGAAACAAACATGCCGTGATAGAGGAGAGATTTGTTTACGTCCTCGGTGTGTGGAGCAGGCGTTTAATGATGGCGATAAAACAATCGCGAGGTTCTGCTAAACGCTCGTTAAGTGCGGTAATAGTCCGCAATGGCGGCCGCCCAATAAACCATTGATTTGAGAGGTTGTGGCGCTGGGTTGTATATACCTACGTCTTAATGTTTTTATCCGACTGTAAGGAAAGGGGTTTGTTTCTGGAGCATATTCTGATTTGTTTGTTCTCTGCTATGACTAAAGGATGACGAACGACACACGTGGCTCCAGAAATGACAGCGGTTACTTCGTCACTTAGACAATGGCCGTGTGTGCTCGGGGGCTTGCAAGAGACTATAACATTCTTTATTACATTACAGTTAAATATAATTGCAATTTCCACTAAGGGCATGGATCCTGTACGCCTTGTTACCTACCTACCTACCAATAATCTAAACCAAGGAGTCCTAAGATTCCTTACCACGTTTCAAGCCTTGTCGAGGCGGTGGGGTGAACCCAAGCGAAGCTAATTGAACCGAGGGGGGATCTTTGTACCCCTCTTATAAGAGGAGGGGGCTCAAAGATCAGGGAGCGGGAATCAGTCTCGGTATCCCTCTTATGAGAGAGGGGACGGGACAAGGGGCGAGGATGTGAACCTCACCGCATTGCACTGTCCCAAAGTCGATGAGGTTATCCTGTAGTGCTGGGCAACCCCATCTGTGGAGGTGGAGGTGGAGTTGGTCCCTTAGGGGGCTGACTAGCCAGCGGTGCCCTGATGATTGTTGTTCCGGGACACCTCACCAAGGGCGGCACTGATGGCGCTCGCTGTGGCTGTTGTGGGTATTCGGCACTATCATGTGCCGCGAGTCCCGCACCACTGGACTCCACCCAGGGCCGGTGAAGACGCGTAAATGCCTTTCCCCGCGTCTACAAAAAAAGGGGTCCTATGATTTTACAGTTCGAGGCTCATCATCTTAAATAAGCTTTTAGTATGTACTTTGTGAGCAATTCTCGAGGAAGGTTTTAGTGTATAATTTGATCAAAGGCGAAGCCGGGGCTGATTGCTAGAGTTATATATAATTCCTGACGTTCTTACACTACTCCTAGTGATGTTGACTGACTGAGCTGTGAACGCACAGACAAAACTACTGGATCAAGCATATTTTATGACGTATAGGCCTAAGATGCGATTGTGTCAACTGTTGCAATCCACAGCGTTTTATTGAGGAAGGAGGCGAAAGAGAACTAACTGATTGCAGACACCGCATAGCCTTAAGTTGCTGAACCTAGAATATCTAAATATTATATATTTCTTAATAACCTTTGACATCAGGACATTTGTCATCTCAGTCCAGCCGTGACCATGGTAGCTGTAGAGCTTCTGAAACGTCGGGATCATGAAATACTTAATAAACCGTGGTAAAAAGTTAGAGTAGTTTTATTATTATATGTAACATTCGCGTAAATTTGAAAATAATAATTTGTTTGTGGGTATGCATTTTTCCTAATCCGTTTATTTAATTATATAATTTCAAGCGTAGCGACGACCGGGCGTACGAATGTCCAGCAAAACTATGAATAAATATTTTAGTGCTTCCATTGGAAAGTATGAATTGAAGCGTGTCCTGAAATTCTATCCTCAATTACGTAGCGACGTGAATAATTAAAAATGACGTAGTTTTGGGCATACGTAAATTAATCCTCGCACATAACAGTAGTACGTAAAAAATATCAATTGGGGCGAAGTTGTCGTTTTTTATACTGAGCCCTGTAAAACATCGGACTCGCGTGTACGCCGGCCTTATGTGCTGTTGGCACGCGAGGTACTACCGACGAGAAAAGTGATTAGCGATTTACTTTTCCGGTTTTATTTCTAATTATTTACGACCGTGCGTGGTGGAAAAGGAAGGTGTAATTATACCAACACTTGAGATAAATGTGGGAATAAATTCCATGTAAGCTTATAGATGTTATGGAAATAAGCGGTTATGTTGTTTAATAAATTACCACATTATGTAGTCTATTCTTATGTGTGGTATACGGTGAAAGAAAAATACATGAAAAATATTCGGTATAAAATATGTAAGGTTGGTCCTGAAAATTTGTCTAATTAAATTATGTAATAGAATTCATCAAAAATATTCTATAATCTTAAAGTATTTACACGTTTACTAGACGACGTGAAGATGTAAAATTCGTTTTGAATATAATTTATTTAAATAGAAATTGACGAAAAATGAGTTTTAATTCATCATTTTACATATTGCGATGTTGATTGTTGTTTAAGACACAGCTGGTTATAAATTCCTATAACTATTTGGTAGGAACTTATATTCGTAAGATTTAGAGTTATATATTGATTTCATACAATAGGGGGCAAACAAGCAATCGGAGCCTCTTTCACGACTAACGACGCCCATGAACATCTCATCCACTTAATTACTATGCCGATGCGTTGCTCCCCCCGCCCAATGGGCCATCGGCTACTCACAATCAGTACGAAACGCGACACTTGAAGATGTCACTTTACGGCGGTATTATTTGAGCGAGAGGTACCTCCCCGGTCGTGCTGGCCCAACTCCGTTACACAGGAGGATGTATTTAATTAAAAGACTAAGATAGCTTATTAACACAACAACCTACTCTTTTAATATTATGGGGGATAAACAAACTTGTTACCATGTCAACGAGTATTACCTTAACAAGTGGTATATGGATTAATTCGGCTAGATTATAGCATGGAAAAACCTCGTACTAATTAATATACAAAACATATTTATTAATAAACTTAGTATTCATTATATAATAAAAAGTTACACTGTTCCAGCGAACCCAGCGACTGTACTTGCAACCCTTTTATATTATTTTTAAAGGCAACGCCATACCCACGAATGATCGAATGTCTCGAATTCATGTTACACATTTAAACTTATCCGATTGAGAATGTAGTAATTTGTTAACTATTCCAGAAGCGGGGGACGTCACGTGACTTATGAATTTACATTGTTACGTTAATTTGCTTCAATGGGAATTCCTTTCATAACGGTGTCATAAAGTATTTGTGTTTTAGATAATTTTCTGATTTACGTTATTAGGAAGTGTTCGTAATTTATTTATTCACACGACATGCATAGGGTTGGCTTGTAACGATCTTCTATCATAACTTACTGGTTCATGTGTGTAAGATATTGTGTTAACAATTTATTAGCAATTAAATCACCACAGAACACAGTATAAAAACTACTAGACAAAAGATGGAAAAAATATAGGCAAGGAACGAATAATTATATTCCATACAAATGCGAAAACAATCATTCTATATGGCAATGAGGACTGACTAGAGACAGATCTGCTTGCAAATATATTTTAAGAATTATATTGACATTTCATTTTCACATTTTGGAATACCTCTACATGACACCGTTTTAAAGTGATAGCTGCGCTGTCTCGTGTATCTCATTGCGGTTTGTTATGGGCCTGTTGCATTGAGGGAAGGAAGGCGACACATCTGCCTAAATATTGTACGGATGTCTATGGGTGTCGTAAGCCATTAGAAGGTCCTAGCAGCTGTCAGCGCCGTTTTTGTTCACTATGATAGTAGCAATATTTGAAGAGAGATATTTCAGGACACATAAGGCCGACAGGCCAGCGGAAACTCACAAAACGCGACGAAACTCATGGACCGAGACAGCATAACTATTCCTTTAGGGCGGTATCATGAAGAGGTACTCACTGGACAGGACGGCGGTCGGTTCGGTACAGCTGACCAGCACAGAGTGCGAGTTGCTGCCGGCTCAGTTCTTACACGAGTATCTCTTAAGATCTTACCACTCACGAGCTCACTGAAGTACTGTAAGACACAGCTGAAACACACGAGTGTAAACTCGTGTATGTGTGTCCGCTATATGGACGGACGGACAACAAAGTAATCCTATCAATTTTCGTACGTGACGTAACGTTTTTTTCTTCTTTAATGGTATGGAACCCTAAAAATATCAACATTAGAACCCATGGCCGAGGGATAATCCCACAGTTACGTTATAAGCCGTAAAAATATTGAAAACACTAAACTCATCAATATCAGCCGCCGCGCCGCTGGATCTAAATATTGCGTCAGCATCGAAACAGAAATATTTGTTGCATTTGCGATAAAATTCCACTCCACTACTCGTTTTATTCCGTCATCAATTTTCCGCAAATCCGTATTGCTTATGGATTTTATAAATACTGGTGTGTTGCGTTTTTAATGATAAATTGTGAAAAACTAAAACGAGACTACGTCAAAAACTGAAAAATCAAATAATTAAACTTATATAAGTTATTTAGAAGAAGAAGAAAATATAATTATAACAAGGAACAACCTCTACGGATATAGATCCGTAGATTCCTTGTTAGAGTTGACCGAGTCTGATCATAGTCCTTGGTTGTTAATGTTGAAGTGAAACTTCTTCGCGCACGCTTGACTTCAAGAGTAAGTACTAGTATTGATGAATGCGTGACGAGAGTGTTACGGAAACGAGACGAACGGAAGTTGAGAGGGAGGTATAAGTTAGCGAAGATAAAAAGATAGAGACACATTTTTCTTTCACCTTTCCTCAAAAAGCCAGTAATTAAATAAAGTTAAGTTAGTAGTTAGTTTTACTACTGTCATGTTAAAGCGCATCCATTTTTCTTTTCACTGTTTGGTTTCATGACGTAATCTTCAGGTTTTTCATGATTGTTATTGTAACATAAAATGAGCTTTTTGCCTATCAGTCAATCTTACGTTCAACGTGAATTTAATACACCATCCTCCTGAGTAGAACTATTACTTCACTTATTTATATCATTGAAGGCCAAACGAACCATCGGAGTCACTTGGCGACTGCAGACGCCCTTTGACATCCTCACAAATGTTGCGCTTCTTTAACCCATCGTGTAAGTGGGCCATCGGCTATTCACTAACCGCATGAAATGCGACAGCATAGCTGTAACTTTACGACGATGTCATTCGATCGAAAAGTACCACCTCAGTGGCGCCAGTCCAGTTCGGTTGCATTGCAGTATGGCACTATCTGTTACAAATTCTGCCGAGCAACATATTAATTCTGTTATCATTTACAACTTTGTGTCGTGGAATAAACGTCGGTCCGAAAGGGAGATAAAATATTTAATTAGCACATTCCTTGAGTCATTAAAGTAAAAAGCTTCTCCATAATTTACCGAGTGCTTATATAGAGGGCGCACACGACATGCAATATACAATTTAAATTTTTAAAGATGCATACTTAAAGGAGCACATTTGCACTATTAAGCCGAACTTATGAAGCTGAACCAGTCTTTATTAAGTATAACATTATTTAAAGTTTCCATGTCCCATGAATATATGACCATTTGTTTTGTTAAGCTATCGTGTCTAGTGTCGGGACAGGGTATTGGTTAAGCTGAAGAGCTTATTGTTTATTTGCTTATAAAAAAATATTTCAGTGTCCGATAGCCCACTCATTGAAAAACGAATAGACTATAGGTGTATCGAGCATCACGAGAAGCCGTGAGGCGCTGCTAGTTCAATAATACAGTGCACATCACACGCCACATGTATCAATAGACTACAGGTGCATCGAGCATCAAGGGAAGACGT
>JAFELO010000301.1:1174971-1197505 GCA_017140195.1 Eumaeus atala
GAGACGCTGCTAGTTCAATAATACCATGCACATCACACGCCACATGTATCAATAGACTACAGGTGCATCGAGCATCAAGGGAAGCCGTGAGGCGCTGCTAGTTCAATAATACCATGCACATCACATGCCACATGTATGATTTAGGACAATCCTAGTGCATTGCTTCGTGATCTGCCATTCCCATTGGTAATGTTTAGGCGACGCTCCTTCGATATTGTTAGTCCAGACTGTAGAGCACAAGCTCTGTACGGCGCATAAGCATGCCGCTGTGCCGGTTCATCTCCAGACCTGAGATGAACCGGCCAAACCAACCCAGCGTGACTTACTTGAAATAATTATACGTTGCGTTAATATTTACGTTTTTATTTAATTACATTTCATGAAACTGGGAAGAGCGTTTGTTTCCGGGGTTGAGGGTTTCTACAATATTCTCTCACTCTTATATGATGTTTAGGACACAAGAGCAGTATGGCGATATTTTAAAATTTTGTAATTGTATGTTTTTGAAAGTTTTCTGGGCTTCTGTTGTACGCTGTATATATGTAGCAATACGAGTAAGTGCATATTTTTTATAGTATAGGGGGACAAACGAGAAATCGGTGCCTTTTTACGACTACCGCCGCCCATGAACATTCCCATAATTACTATTCCGATGCTTTGCCCTCCTTTGCCCCCTAATGGGCCACCGGCTACTCACAGACCACACGAAAAGCGACACTGAATGTCACTTTACGGCAGTATTGTTTGACTGAAAGGTACCTCCCCGATGGTGCCGGCCCAATTACGTTGCATAGGAGAATGTAGTGTTATGCATGCAGCATAGCACCTCTTCCTAAAGTATCCAAATGTTTCTTAGCATCGAGGGACAAACAAGCAATCGGAGACATTTGGTTGCTATCGACACCCACTAACTGCCGCACAAGTGTTGCCCCTGAGCTACTCACCAATCGTACGAAACGCGTCCGTGAGCGTCATGTGCTTCAGAGATACCTCCTCGCGCCGGACCAAGTCGGCTGCTATGCAGCATGGCATCTCAATACACCGCAGGTCTAATATGTTGTAATCGGAAACGTAAGAAACTTGCGTATCACTGAACCCTTTAATTTAAAATACGCGAAGAATTAAAAGTGTTACAGGTCAATAAACAATTCAATTTAGAGGCGCAATTGTGCGCAGGCGCGCGCGTCCAACACGAGGATAAATATCTTATATTTCCACTTATTTATCTTTATAGACGCATGAAATTGTGTTGCCAGTGTTTTCACATTTTGCCGAACATTCGGTTAGTTAAAATATATAGCTAAGTATATAACATTCAAGATTAAAATTCTAGCCTACGGCAGGATGCTTTAGCATGGCCTACACCACTTTGCATCATATTAGACGCGCATGTTTTTTGTTAACCAGTGTTAATGATATAAAAGACCAATAAGTAGAATGTTTCCCATAGCTCGTTATCTAACGTCACACGGACACCGTCCGTTCTTGTTACTTTGTACGTGTTTTAGATTTAGGTGTAGAACTAGCATGTTCCTGTATGATGGATGTAATAGTTAAATTATGTAAAGTAGCATTCTAATAGCGATAAAAGTTGCTAAAATATGTGTAAGACAAAAAAAAAACAAATTTAAGGGAATATTAGTCACGCTCTCACAGCACTCGGCACTCGACACTGGGCGCTGGACACAGGGCCCTCGGCACTGGGCTGCCCGGAGCCGTAGAACTGGAACCAGTTACACATAAAAGGACAAAATCCACACGTATCCTGCATGAATAAACATTTCTTAAACGAGCCCAGTCTGTTTTAATTACGACAAGTTTTTAGGTGTCTGCCGAATGCTGGTTTTTGTCATCGGCGAATTTGGCTAAAATCGGTCCTATGCCCAAGCGTGCACGTGGGCATTTTTAATTGGTTACGAAATTAGTTATACGACTGCGCGGCGAGTAAGAAGTTTAATTGTAAAGTTAAATTATATATTTATTTACGTTCGCGAAACTGTTTATGGGATAATTGATTTGTTTATTCAGTTCGGGTTTTACATAAAGTTTTTTGTGTAAATATTTGGCAGTCGTATTCAGAATATTAGATTGCAAAATAAGTTGATAGAAATTGGACATAGTTTAAAAAGAAAGAGGCGACTTAAGTACACGTAGAGAAAATAAAAAACATTTTAATTTAAATCTCTCATTAGTGCATAATTTTTACTGACTTTGAATCAGGAAAAATTGCTCTGAATGTATTCACTCTAGGCACGATGAATGGTCACTCACAACAGGGGATCGTCTTCAACAATTGCAGATTATTTTACAACCGTAATCCCGCAGCTTACCTCCCTCTACAGTCTACACTGATCCTTAGCTTATTCATTGATTATATATGTATCTACATAATCAGCAGAGGTAAATGCATATGCATACGTACACACATACAAACACACTCACATACATACGCTGGAACAACATTACCATACCTCCGATGCCGTCTGGCAAAAAGAAGCCTACTTATAGTCTGCATATAACCTTACATTTACTACGGCATAGATCGGTCTGTCTTAACATACAATACCAACTTGCAGACTCTAAATATAAACTTTCACGTCATTATCACAAATCAGTCTGCCTATACATAGTACATAAACTTGCGAACTCTAAATATAAACTAACACATAATTAGCATAGATCGATCTGTTCTAACATATAATACCAACTTGCAAACTCTAAATATAAACTCACACATCATTAGAATAGATCGGTCTGTTCTAACATATAATACCAACTTGCAGACTCTAAATATAAACTTTCACGTCATTATCATAAATCGGTCTGCCTATACATAGTACATAAACAAGCGAACTCTAAATATAAGCTAACACAACATTAGCATAGATCGGTCTACTCTAACATATAATACCAACTTGCAAACTCTAAATATAAACTCACACACCATTAGAATAGATCGGTCTGTTCTAACATATAATACCAACTTGCAAACTCTAAATATAAACTAACACATCATTAGCATAGATCGGTCTATTCTATCATATAATACCAACTTGCAAACTAAATATAAACTTTTGCCTAACTTACATACAATTTGTGTGAAACTTGGGGAGCGACGTTTTGGCACACACCAATGTCCAGATCCTAGGTACGCCCGTGCTGAATTGGGCTTTAGCAGCTTGTCCATGAGGGAGAGGTTCATCCTCTCTTCATTGACAAGCCATACAGAGCCCAGTAGATGATAGTTTCACTAAATACATATTTCCTGCTCCTTCTATAATTATTCCGCTTCAGTCTGTTGCGGATCCCAAGACAGTTTTAATATTTCCCTCGGCCACCCTGCGATCATATCAAAGAGTGCGATAATCACAAGTGGTGGCTGCTGTCAATCCTGGAGACAGGAGTACCATCGTAGGGGAAGTAAGGTAGGGCTAGATCTTAGAAAGAAATAGCACATGTAAAAAAATCCTTCACGAGTTAGGCAGAGGTGGGCTAGTACATCCACAAATCGTAAGACCAGTAGATATACTAGCACACCCATGATTATCCAAGGTACTGATGTCATAGGTGGCAAGCCCATGGCCACTTCGGGCACATTACAATCCCGAACAATGTAATGTATTCTCAAAATAATCTGAAAAATATTGAATAACAGTTGCCCGACCTGGGGATCGAACGCAGGACCCCACGCGGTTAACGGTCTTAACAGGCGACACCCGCACTTTTACACCACACAGGCGATCAAATGTAGGTAAGAAAATGTCTTAAAATCTGTCAAAAGCAATCGCCTTTAAAACAAAAACATAATTATGTCTCAGCAGTTCTCATGTAATGTGATAGCCCTGCTGAGATATCCAGAGATCATCCTTCCTTAGGTAATACCTGGGCTCTGACTACCGAGGCGAATTCTTCTATGGTAGGTAGTAATAAATAAATAAATAAATGTCTATAAAAGCGCATAGTTGCGGCATGCGTGTAATTGTCAACTCGCCACGCTTGCGTCGCGCACGCATTACCGATCGGCCACGCGCAGCTCCGGCTGCCGCGCGCCGATAATGCGTAGTAAATGGTAATTAATACCGATTACGGGAATATGAATTTTACATGAAAATTATATTTATATTACGCTTCGATTTGAATTTTTAAAACGAGTCATAGACGCGACTACGTCCGCGTTGAATTTGGTAATAAATTGCAAGGTCACGCACTTTTCCCCGACATAAATATATAAAGTATTATTTATTCTCGAATATAAAAAAAAATCACAGGAAGAATTTTTGGAAATGTCCATAATGTTGTTAATAAATCTTACTGTAGACCGTTGGAAACTACTTCCCATATAATCGCTAATATTTTTATGCAATATGCATAAGTTTTTGTTCATTTAATAAAACGTTAGCCACTGTAAATATTTCTATGTAAGCGAGATGTGCAATGTGCCATGACACTAGATCATAATAAAAATTAAATTTGTCAATTAGGAAATCTAACAATTCAAACAAACCAAATTATATGCCACTACAAAGTATATGCCACTACAAAGTATATGCCACTACAAAGGATATGCCACTACAAAGTATATGCCACTACAAAGTATATGCCACTACAAAGGATATGCCACTACAAAGGATATGTCCAGCTGTGGACGTCCTCGGGCTGATGGTGATGATGATGATAAAGGCATTGTGTACATTCATATAAAACTTTATTATCAGCGGAATAATAAGTTTTAAATGTAAAATGTAATAAATGAACGAGGTTCCAAAAGTGTGCTTCTTATAGGCATTCCCTGGCCACGCCGGGGATGTACTTGTTTTTGCCAGGGCCACATTTTACGCATCCAGCGGGGCAGTCTCAACTCGGAGCTATGCGAAACACTTGGGAGCGTTTAATATAAAGCGCTTTGCACTCTAATCAGCCAAGTATTTTTAATAAGATGGAATTATTATACTTAAGTTTCAATGAGCAAATGCAGCTATTAATGAAAATACTTCAATGTTATTGTTAGGGTAAATGACTTGTTTGATGTATCTTTTATTGGAAGATAACAAACGTGTTTGTCTATAGTTTCTACTGGCACTAGTGCTGTGTTCTATGTATATACTCTATGGTCTCTGCTGCCACTAGTGCTGTGAATGGGACACCGTATTTTATACACCGCTCTACAGATTTCTATGTTGTTTCAATTTTACTTATATTGTTTGTATAGAAATTTTCAGATCTCTTGGAAATGTTCCCTTCAATATTATATATAATAATAAATATATATAATAATAACATGAAATAACTCATATGAGTGGATATTTTGTTGATATATCGTCGTATCCAACACTATTTGTATTTCTGAGTGTTTTTAGTGTGTTATATTTGTTACCTGGCATGCGTGTAGCTACAAACATATACTTGTATTTCTGTTATTCAGACAAATGTAGCCCATATCTGTGCTAGGCTTAATTTTATCAATGATTTAATTATTAAAGACATTTTTAGTACATCCGATCCCTAAATAAGGTGACCGCTCCGAACCACCTAGCTACCGACCTATTGCGATACCCCTTTGTTTCCCAAAATAATGGAATCAATTATCAAGTGCCAGCTTTGTGATAATAAGAAGATCATCAAATAATTAGTGACCTCCTAATTTACTTAACGCACCGATGGGCGGCGGCAGTTGAAACCAAGCATTGGCTGTTAGTCTGGACGTAGCGAAGGCCTTCAATTGCGTTTGGCACAAAGTGCTCCTTTGAAAACTTTCTTCACACGAAGTTCCCGGGAAATTATGCGATTGGCTCACGAGCTTCTTAAGAAATCGCAGCATCGAGGTCGTGGTGGACAGCGTATGTTCCGCCATTAGATTTGTCAACGCTGGTGTTTCCCAAGGCTGTGTTCTTTGTCTTGCGCACTTTCTTCTGCACATCAATGACATGCTGCAAACTAGTGACTTTTGTTGTTACGCAAATGATAGCAGCAGCGACGATAGGGGCCGACTAAATTTAGTACAATTTAACCCATATAAGACACATTTTTGCGCGTTTACTGCCAAAAAGTTACACTTCGTCGTATCTCCACGTTTTCAAAACTCCTACCTATCGACCACATCTGGTGTCGGAATACTTGGTGTCGACATATCGAGTAACGTTCAGTTCCGCGATCATTTGGAAACAGTGAGCCCAAATAATAAGTGTCCAATAAGATTCGAATCCAGTCCATCGTCTGCAACTCTACAAGGCGCCGGTCCCACCGCATACCGAGTCCTGCTCCCACCTGTGGGCAGGGGCCCGCAATATCAACTCGTTTTATCTGACCGTACACAACGTAGAGCGACTCGATACTTGACGACCAAGTTATTGCTCGACAGCACGATTCTTTGGTCCAACGAAGAGATGTCGGTTCACTGTGCGTCTTTTACCATATTTTTAATGGGGAGTGTTCCGATGAATTGTTCGGCTTAATCCAGCAGCGGAATTAAATCTTCGGACATCGCGACAGAACTCTGAGTCCCACGCCCATCACCTTGATGTATGTAAATCCACAACAGTGTGGTTGAAACGCAATTTTTAGAGCGTACATTTCTCGTCCGATACAACTTAGAGATCTTCAAGAGAAGAGCATACCTATTCCATAAAGTCCGGCAACGCGTCTGTAAGATGCCTAGTCTTACAGATGTCTATGTGTTGTGGTCACCACTAAACACCTGCTCTTTTGCCCCCTATCTCATTATAACTAGTCTATAGCCTCTGCTCGCATTAGTTCTGTATCCCATGTATGTACTCTACAGAATATAGTCAGATAACAGTTGAAGCATGCTAAACATAACGCAGCAAGTTACTCCTTTTGTAAAGTTGCAATTTGAGATATAGATACTAGAGATTAAATTCACGCCAGCACTTTTAACTCAATTTGCTGCTAGGGCCATGTTCTATTTTGAGGGCCTGATGGCGGTGAGACAGTAAATATTAAAAATGGAACTAAACAAGGTAAGCACGCCAGGCCTGCGACGACGGTAATTTAATTTCGATTGAGGTAATAAGCCGGCGCGCCGCCTCCTCTGATTTGAATCTAATTTGGCCCCTTCCTGTGTCTGTACGCATGTATTTTCATAGACTATCGCCTCGTAGGCATGGGACTCTACGTGTGTATAAATAGTTTATCGATCTTTTAATGAGTCGATGCAGGCTTATTCGTGTTTCTAAATCTATACTTATGTTATAACTAGCATCACCCCGGGGTTTCACCTACGTAACTCCGGCCCTATTAGTCGTAGTGTCACGGTATGTAGCCTTCCCCGTTAAATGTATTATTCAACATTAAAAAACTTTGTTTCAGTTCTGGCCAGTAGTTCCTCAGGTTAGCGCTTTCGAACAGACAAACAAATTCTTCAGCTTTATATTATTAATACAGAAAGAGTCATCTCATTTCACAGTCATCCAATAAAAATATTCGTGATTTTTTTTTAATATAAATTTTTCTTATTCAATATGAACGTTTTCAATGTGTGTCAGTGCGTTTGTCTACGCTAATGTCAGAAACTGTTTAAACTATATTACCTATGGAAGGCCTCATTTCACTTTAAGTGTCTGTTTAATTTAATTGAATGAGAAAACAAATCATTATTTGAAATAATGATTATTTATTGAACGAAAAAACTTAGGTAATTATATAAGCCTATCTCGTGCCAAAACCTCGAGCATAAATAGTTCTTAATAAACCACGTCATCATCATTTTAAGTCAGTACATATTTTTATTTCAATAAATAACATCCACGTAAACTTTAAATAAATACTTCTATAAACTTGTGAGGACGTCAGCATCTAGGAGACTCAGTTATCGATACATTCGTTTTATCGGCAATGGATTTAGTCACTAGTTATCGATTCTCTTACTTTAGCATTCTCTAGTAGACTAATAAGTTCTATTGCGAAACAGTTAGAGCACGTGTGCATGTCATATGTCTGATGTGTACATAGGTATAATACTACTAATATTCAAGTTGGGCGTGCTCGCAGAAAAAATGGCCAATATAGAAACAGCCATTTAACGCGCTTACCCCGCTTACGTAGTTTTCACTTCAGTACTATGTATGCAAACGAGCAATCGGAGCCATTTTACGACTACCGACGCTCATGAACATCCACATAATTACTATGCCGATTCGTTGCCCTCCATCCTCCCCCAATGGGCCACCGGCTACTCACAAACCACACAAAACGCGACACTGAAAATTCCACTTTACAGTGGTGTTATGTGAGCGAGAGGTGCCTCCCCGATTGTGCTGGCCCAATTCCATTGCTTAGGATGATGTAGTGTCATGCACTATGCATGGCACTACTTCCTCCTATGCAGCATGGCACTACCTCTCCCAAATACAATAAAGAAATCTCATTTTCAAATAACTACTATCTTCTTTGCGGATTGATTCCAAAAAAGAATCCGACTTTATGCGAAAAACGACGTTCTTTTATTTCATTCCAGTATTCATTGAACTAATTATAAAATATGCCTACATTTCTTTTTTTAACATTCTCTGAATTTTTTAAATTAAATTCAAACCATTTTTAAAGGATCCACAATTCCATATTTCTATAGCTCCATTATTTATGAGATAGAGGGCAAACGAGTGGGTGGTCACCGTCGCACATAAACATGCCTTTAAAGAATAGATATGCTCCTGAAGACTCCTAAGTCGTATCGAAATGGAAATACTGAAAGAACGCTCCAAAACAAGGTAAACGACATATTCAAAAATAGAGTTGATTACACAGTACGGGTGAGAAACAAGACGCATCGCGACACTTGGACTCTGCGCCTAAATCGTCACGATATGTCTAGTGTAAGCAGATATCATTCGCTTACACCTCAACACTTAACTGTCTTTATCTGAAGTGCTATGACAAAAGCCCCATATATTTCTTATGGCCCATTAACCATAACCATTCGAATCCCTTTCAGACATCTAAATTGCGTCTTTTTGTTTAGGAAAAAAGATTTTTGTAAAGGCACTTTTCCTTCGTTCGTTTTCTCCTAGCTGGCAATTTTGTCTAGTGCGCAACTCTGCAATTCCATGTTGAATGCTCGCTCTAAATCAATGTCCTTTTGAAGTTTTAGAGGCTCTGAGTGAGCGAGCGGCCTGCACTCTGCAGGATCTGTACGCTCCGGGTCCGCGAATAACATCACAGCGACAGTTTTTATTGACGATTCATTGTCCCAGCGATCGCTTTGTCGCCCATTGTCGCAGTTTGCTGGTTGTTTGGCATATAGAGGCGTGCTAATTCACGCCGCCCGCTGGTATATTATATGCTCTGTCCAATGTAGATACATGGGAATAACGCTTGTTGTGCTGTAAGGATGGTGTCTCTTAATTCCCACAAACATACACAACCAAATTTTACACAGATGTTTTGTTTGTATTCATCTCTATCCAATGGGCTATCGGACTTCCAAAGCTCATACGCGACAGGGTAGCTAGCACACCCCGTCAGCGTCAAGTGAACCGGAACTATGTAATATTGTTATATTAAGATTCTTATTGTATTTTCACGAAGCCATAAATAAATTCTAATTCTTATTTTCTTGTGATTCGATCTTCGCCTATGATATGAGGATGAAGTCAGCCGTATTCTCTCTGTACGTACGGATTTCTTTAGCTCATTGGTTCCGTATTCAGAATCAGGACATCCGCTCCGTGCATTATAATATGGAGGCTTTCATGATATTGGGGCTCCAGTGTGAGCGACAGTCATAAGTGATATTTTAGAGCCACAAAGTAATGTAATAAGCCATTACATGAGCTACTGATAGCAATAGTGATTGTGATGCACTTACTAATAGGTCCTCTAGGTCCAAATGTCTCTGAGGTCTAAATAAATTTCTTGTCTGGATTATAGACATATTAGGGAAGGGCAAAGATGGTTTGATGTTGGAAGATAGTTTGTTCACTTCTAATTACCAGGAGTCACTTCTAATTAATTAAACAACGAAATAATCTAGAGAAGAATCTTAAAATGAACATTTATAAACTGTATAACTACTTACCACATGTTATAAATTATTTATTTACGCTAATATCATGGTATGCAACATTTTATAAATTTTGACATGAACATATTCTTTAAATGTGGGATTTCAATGGTTTTTTAGAATCAATTATTGTACCATATTTTATGGAAATACTAAAACATTATTATTGTATCAACGCACACAAAGTTTAAAGTGAAGTCTCGTTCTTTTTTATACATTTTTACGTATCTTATACTGAGATAATATAAAGAATATAATTGTTGTATTTGTTCGCTTCCGCTCATCACATCGCCAGCCCTCTCGCCCCGCACTCACACCAACGTTCTATTGAGTACGTCCCCTAACCATTTAACTCGATTGATGACGTCACTATGTCCTTTTCACCACATTTTAGCGCACGTTATCCGATGTGGGTACAGTGGTAATACTAAAGATTTATAACCGGCGCCTGCTATTTATTGCTATTTCTGCGCTTGTTATTAGATCAATGATTAATTGATCTATATTTGTCGTCTAATAGCGCGCCATGTCTATGTAGTGGAATCGACTACGTCTCTCTGGAAAACAATAAAATACCTTCCATCGCTGCTTGTGTAGAAGCCACGCTATTCAATTTATTTAATAGTCACAGAATTGCTTCGTGCATCCTGACCTGGGTATTTAGAATGACGAGAGCTGGTCACGGGCTGGTGCTGGTTGATGGTGATTTATGAAACTCACAGGGATCGAGTTTTGTCGGGGAGGCGGCGCTCACAGCCTCCGGTGCTACCATGCACCCTTGGTGAAGCTAATTGAACCGAGGGGGCTGCAGGAGGAGCAGGACAGGTTAAGGGACGAGGGTGAGAACCTCACTCTACTGTAGCGCGGGGCACTCTGTAACTAGGTGTTCCGGTTCCTTAGGGAACTAACCAGCAGTCGGGGTGCTCTGTTGATAAGCATTTCCGGGCACCGCATTAAAAAAGACATATTACTGGACTCGTTTTGGTAGGATTGGCCCAGTCTAGCTCTAAACAGAGCTGTGTGAAAAGAGAGAAGAAAAACCTATGCCCGACAGTGGAACACACGAGGTAATAATGGTCTGTTACTCTGTTGGGAACTTTAGAAGTATTATGTCTTGTTCGTCATCCTGTAAAAGGGTCCATAGGTTCTATAGGCTTTACAGGATTCGTAGGATTCATAGAATGGATTACTAATATAATGGCCCTGAGACGAGCTGAAGATAGAGTTGAGTAGAAGCGACTCTTCTGCGACTGAGCAGCAGGAGGACAATGGAATGACTGCTTAAATGCACAGGGAAAGGGCAGAGGACCTTTCATGGTCATTATTTTATAGCTAACAGTTAGAGACCTTTTATAACTACCGATGCACATAGATATCCGCATAATTACCATTATGAAATCACATGAAATGCGATAGCTATCGCTTGGTGGCGAGATAAAATAAGATAAAATGAGGTAACCATTCCTTCTTTTATTGCTTTTTGTGGACACGGGGCAACGCATTTTTGCACTTTCGCCGTCCCTGGGTGGGGTCCAGTGCAATAGGGCGTGGTTCTTATCCTTGTCCCCTGCCAGGTGCGCAAGAGCGCCAGCAGGAGTAATTATAAGTACCTGGCCTAGCGATCTGGTAGGTGAAAGAAACAACGTTTTGGCTATAGAACCGAATAAGGCCAGCACGACCGGGGAGTCTTACTCACGTAACACTATCGTAAACAATGGCTATGCTGCGTGTCTTGCGGTTTACGAGGGTCCACTGGCCGGTCGGGGGAGATGGGGTAAGGAGGACAACGCAGGTAGACACATTAGTGTCAGTTAGTCATTAGTTGTACATATACAACTATAAATGTACAATGGAGCAAAATACACTTTTGGCCCGTCACCAGCGAGTGAAGGTAGAAAGTAATTTGCAATATAGAAAAAACCTCTTCTCATAAAGAAACATAACTCATTTTGTAATTTCTTAAGATTTTCCCTTCCATTTTGGCGCAAGTTCTACGTGGCGCGTGTGTGAGCTTTATAATAGAAGATTAATGTAGACAACGGTCTCAGCTTTGAAGGCCACTTTGTGAAATTAGTAGCAGTCAGCGTTTCCCAACTTCGCGTCGGTATGTTTTAGGAATATCGACCTAACACGGGTTGAGGACACTCAATTTTTATCACGTTTTCTCAATTTTTGCTAATGTATATTTTGTGGGTGGCAAAGTGTTTGCTTTTAATCGAAATTATCAAAGTGTTACGGTGAAGGGTGTGAACCTTGCTCCGTGGAACTGGCAAAAGTACATTGTAATGAATTTTTTAAAACTCAAATGAGTATTAAAAGTTAGAGAGCTGTTATAGACCATGTCGTGCCTCTGTGGAGTGTTAGTGGTCATGGATATAAAACTGATATTCGTTACTTGTCATAGCTTTCGTACGAGACGGAGCAATATAAAACGTTGTTATACGTCAGTTTTCTATAAGAGATAGTGATTATGATATATAAGAGATATACAGAGAGAGAGAGGATTACATTGTGATGTGTTTCTTGATAATTATTTTTGATCGAAACCAGGTTTAGTCGATTCAGGTGATAAAAAAACACACAAGTAGTTCAACAAACATTACGATGCGCGGACCAACGCATCAACTTGTTACAGCTTCTACGTCAAGTAGGAGAAACCCCGTAGAGACAAGCCCACGGCCCAGCACGGTATATCATGCTCATCATACCCTTGTGTCTTCGAGCGCAGACACGAGGGCATTCTCTATCCCTTCATTCTACTATTCCAACAGATCGGTACCTTACGAAGCTTAAAAAGTTAATTTACTTATATATAGGCATTTATACCCTAGGTGCTATCGGAGCCATTTGGTAGCCACGAACGCCCCTTATCATCCACACAAATAAGTTTTAGGTTTTTTGGTCACCACTACCGAAGTCCGGCAACATCCGTATAGTTGCTATACCAATTCCCTACTTTCTTACTCCCCACAGATGGGCCACCGGGTACTCACAAATCGCACGACTCGCGACGCCGTAGACCTCCCTTTACCGCTGACGGCGGTCTCGAGACTGAGTGTGTCATGCAGATGCGTTGTCCTCCGTCACTCCATAGATTAAGCCACCGACTACTGACAATCCGCATTTTTTATGTTAAGGACCTACTATAAAGTTTGGGGAACGATGGCGTATCACATTTCTGTAAACATATTGCGATAAAGGATTAATATATTTGTGTTCAAGGATTCGGCGTGATTAAATGATTTATTGCTGTACATAATATATTGCTTGACGCTTGTGATTTATGCGTGTAAACCTGTGTGACTTGGAAAATATCCTATTTCATTAATGATACCTATTCATGATAAAATAAAAACACATTCAGATAGAGTATATTCCTGATAAACAGATGGAGTAGTTTCGTAAAACCGGATTGCGTAGCTTAAAATTGACAGGAACCAACAATATCATACACTGTCATCAGAGTTACAAAAGCATGCCTCAATTCATTACAACCGATATATATTACTTGAAGTTTAAAACAAAATCCGGCTGTTTGAAGTATGTTTTAACATAGCCACCGCTACTCGCATTATCAAAACAAATGACACCTCGATACGATAAAACCAACCAAATCTGACACCAAACGACATCTTGTCAGTTAAAAGCTGACAAACTATTTAGGCTGCGGCAGGGAACAGGAAAATCCAGATGCATGCCTAGTACATAGTACATACGCTTGAAGGTACCTTACCCTCCTAACGCAGTCGACTAAAATGGTTCTCACATTTGAAAACTTGCACTGAGAATCACAACCTAACAGTCGTGAAAATACAGCCGATAATAAAAGCTTTACCAAGCATAGACATGTGTACCAACACCAACAGCTGCGACCCACACGAGCTGCCACTAGGAGCCTCCGCGCCGCAGGATTTTTAATGTACCGATATAACATATAAAGAGGCCGGCAGACAAAGGACTTGCACCAGCTCTGAGCGACCAAGAAGCGGCTCGTCACTATAATCTGCTGTAATTTGGTCAGATTGTCTGTTCCGAGCTTATCGCGCAACTCATTTGTTGCTAAATGGTTCCTTGATGAGCTGCGATGTTATTTTTAGTTCCAACCTCCATTAGTAAACAATGGGCCTCTTTACTAATATTATAAAGAGGAAGCACTTGATTGTTTGTTTGCACTGAATGGCTCCGAAACTACGGACCAATTTGAAGAGTTCTTTTACCGTTGGAATCCTACATTATCAGTGGTGCACATAGGCTGTATTACATTATCAGTGGTGCACATAGGCTGTATTACATTATCAATGGTGCACATAGGCTGTATTACATTATCAGTGGTGCACATAGGCTGTATTACATTATCAGTAGTGCACATAGGCTGTATTACATTATCAATGGTGCACATAGGCTGTATTACATTATCAGTGGTGCACATAGGCTGTATTACATTATCAGTGGTGCACATAGGCTGTATTACATTATCAATGGTGCACATAGGCTGTATTACATTATGAGTGGTGCACATAGGCTGTATTACATTATCAGTGGTGCATATATGCTGTTGTATTACATTATCAGTGGTACACATAGGCTGTATTACATTATCAGTGGTGCACATAGGCTGTATTACATTATCAGTGGTGCACATAGGCTGTATTACATTATCAGTGGTACACATAAGTTGTATTACATTGACACTGTTTTTCCGGGACCAAGCGTAAGTTGAAGATTGGGGCAATAATGTCAGTAGCGGGTGTCAAAAGCTATCAAGAAGGCACATCATTCGATGTTTCAATTTTCTTGGTGCGACGTCTGGTTGCGGAGATATGTTTTCGGGAGTCGGCTCTCGTGTTAAGAAAATCAGTAAGTCGTCGATATAGACTTGTCCTGATCTGACCGTTCGGTCCCGGGGCAGGGGTGTATAGGCGACTTGCTTGTGGCGTCTTTTTTGTTTTCGGTGTTATTTTCGTGTTATTCCTCGTTTCGTGGTTGTTTTCTCGTTTTTGTCGAACTGGGTGATTTTTGATTCTCGCTCATTGTTTACATAAAATTTAAATTTTGTGAAACTTCTGCGGTAATTATTTTTGTAGTTTTCGTATTGTTTCTTTTCGTTTTCTGTGACGGGAACATGTCGGGGGGATGGGTTTCCGGGAGGAGGGACAAGTTCTTCAAACGGAAGAGGCCCCCGCCTCTTCCCTTTGAAGACGCTCTAGGGGGAACTCTGAGGACTTCAAGGTGACGGAGGACCTTACCTCACTGGCATCTTTGTGAGAGGCGGAATTGGGGCGCAAGCGCCTGTTTACGGAGGGTTCAGGGGACTCCGGTTCTGGTTCGGACACTAGTGTTGTGGGAGCTGTGGGATACAGGTCACACAATGTGGCCAAGTGAGGCAAATCGCATACGATGGCGGGAGCAAGGGCGGCGCTGCGAGAGCGAATTGCTACGGAGGATGCCCTGCGAAAAAAGGCACCTTTGAAAGAGAAAGAGATAGGAGGAAAACAAGCCAGTGTTCCGATAGTGCAGGAAGATGTGGAGCGGTGTGCGGCCGGTGATGTTATGGTGGCAGCGGAGGCTAACTTACCCGATTTTAGAGTTTTAGAGCTGACAGGAAAGTCCATAAACTTGGAGGGTGGGTAAGCGGCGAAAATTAGGCGGGCTGCGGGATCCATCAAGGAGATGATGGAGCCCCTGGTGGTCCGCACGGAGAACGGGGTAGTGAGGCGGCTAAAGGCCTGCGCGAAGAGGTCCGAGTCTACAGGCGCGATTTTGAGGGAGCGTGGAAGAAGTCGGCCGAAGGGAGCGAGGCAACCCCTACAACGGCTTACTTCATGAAAGAGGCCAAGAAGACGGTGCCAGCGGCCGCACCTTCTAAAGGAGGAGAGGGGTGCTTGTTTGCAGGAGTTACCGGCCCTGCCCCAAAATACAAAGGGGAAGGGCAAAGGAAAGGGGAAGGGAAACGGGCCAGAATGGACGACGTTCGGTCCCTTCACCTCTAAGGCAGTTGTCCTTACGCAAGAGAGGGGGTCGGAGGATCAAGCCCCACCGGATGTAGGTGCATCATGGACGGACGTCGTTCGCCGCAACGTGGTGAAGAAGCCGGCGGCACAAGCGCTGCCGGCGAAGAAGAATAATACATCGGCGGCTTCTACGCCGCCGGTGAAGAAGAAGCAGGTTGCGAAGCTGAAGCTGTCGCACCCTCGCTCCTCGGCCGTGATCATTAAATTACGGCCGGAGGCAGTGACCAAGGGGGCGACATACGCTTCGGCACTTCTGAAGGCGGAAGGGGCAGTGGATCTAAAAGAGCTGGGTATTGGTGCGCCCTTGATTCGCCAGTCGGCGACCATAGAGCTGCTCGATGCTGGGAGCGTAACGGTAGGGTGGTGTCGCGTCACTGTACAGTTCCTGCAGGCGCGCCCCAGGCACTGCTACCGTTGCCTGGGGATGGGGCACGTGTCCAGTACGTGCCCTGGTGGCACAGGCCGCAGCACTTTGTGATACCGCTGCGGTCGGCTCGGCCGTCGGTGGGTGTTCTGCCACCGCTCGTTGCGCGGTGTGCGCGGACGCCAGCAGACCGGCGAGCCACGTGATGGGGGGCATGTCTTGTAAGCCCCCGTCGTAAGCGATGAGGCGGAACAAAGGGAGGAGGTGGTGGTCGCAGTGTCGTTGGACATCGCGAACGCTTTCACAAGACTTCGTGATCAGCCGCATAGAGAGGTTAGGGCTTCGGGTCAGACTGAAAAAGACCGAAACCCTACTCTTCCGCGGGACCGGCCGCAGGGGGCGCTCTGCAGATCGAAGAAGAGAGGGTCAGGTTGAGCCCCCACATCAAATATCTGGGGCTCATCCTTGACGGAAGGTGGACCTTCGGCCCACACTTCGCTATTGTCGGACCGAGGGTAGTGAAGGCAGCGAGTGCGCTGGGCAGACTCGTCCTGAACTTCGGAGGAACCAACACCGCCTGCAGGTAGCGCTGGGTCCTCCAGTGTCTGTCGGAGTATGGCGACGTACAGTGCTCCGCTTTGGGGGATCGTCTCACTGCGAGAAACAATACCCACCTGCGCTCGTCGTAGAGGGTCGTCGCAGTGAGGTCGATCCGGGGGTAACGTACGATATCGTGGGCTGTAGCGACAGCCCTAGCCGGCGATCCCCCGTGGGAGCTCGTGGCGGAGGTTCTTGCCGAGAGCTGCTCCTATGTCTCGGATAGGAGAGCTCTCGGCCTGAGCCCCACGCATAACGAGATCCTACGGGTTCGCCTGTTAGGGCATCTGGCATTCATGCAGAGGTGGGGGGAGGACCTGGCGCGGCAGCTGTACGATAGAAAGATAACGGTTGCCTTGCGCCCGGTCCTCGAGCGGTGGATGCGCCGTAGGCGCAAATCCCGCAACTTCCGTCTGACGCAGGTGCTCACCGAGCATGGTTGCTTCGGTGAGTATCTGTGCAAGACGGCCCGCAGGGAGCCGACGACTCGATGTCACGATTGTCGGAGGGGACTTGTCAAAGTCGAGCATCATCCTCGCGATGCTCGGCAGCGACGAGTCCTACAAGGCGATGGCTTCCTTCTGCGAGACAGTCATGTCCCAGAAGGAAGCCGACCCACAAGGAGCCGACGACTTTGTGACGCGGCGGTGGACTCGGCCCAGCACACCCTCGAGGCGTGCCCGAGATGTGCGGTGCTGCGTCACGATCTGACATCAGTTGTCGGAGGGGACTTGTCAAAGTCGAGCATCATCGTCGCGATGCTCGGAAGCGACGAGTCCTACCAGGCGATGGTCATATAATTATTTTTTTGTGTTTTGTAACGTGTAATACTCGTATATGAGGCCGATCATAATTTTTATATTTTTGTAAATAAATGAATTTCTGCCATATTTCGTGACATATGACGGCTGCCAACGTCGAAAGACATGCACACATATGTATGGTCATCCTGTCCCCCTTTGCCTTCAATGAGCCACCAGAAACTCGCAAACTTCGACGACATAGCTGCCACTTCACGGCGGTATTATATGAAACTAATTGATTAAGAAATTCCATTCCACCGATCGGAATGCTTGTTACCTTTTTTTCGAAGCTACGCTTATGCTGTGGAAGCGAAGGGAAGCTCAATACAGCTGCATCGGATTACTATGAGTGCTCGTCTGGCGACGCAGTTCGGGCTCTGGCGACGGTTTGCGGTCCGAAGAGGGACCGATCCCTCCCTCTCGCTGTCAAGCCACCTATGTTATTTCTTATTCCAAGATTCAATTAAACCAACATTCGATCAAAAATAATTATCAAACACATCACAATGTGTTTCTCGTAGTTAATAACCACAAACATAGCAGTTATCTAACAGTACAAGTTAGTATTGGAGGCTGAGTCTCGAGGACCGACGCTCTTAGACATTTCCATAATATGTTGCCCTAAGAGCAGATTCTTTGCTCCTCCCTACCAGTAGGCCTCCGGAAACTCACAAACATCACGTAATGCAATAGGAATATATCACTACTTCTTACTATTAATATTGTAGATGCGAGAGTCTGTATGTAGCCATGTTTGTTACATTCCCACTCAAAAACTACTGAAGGGAAAATTTGGCACAGACTACGATAGGGAACTTATATGCATAATGCGTAGCCATGAGGCCAAAACGCTAGAGCCTTTGCTCTAGTATCCGCAACCTCATCACCTGGCCGCCTTTCCGTTCACCTGAGCGTTCATTTATATTCTCCTGTAAACTTTACCTTTCGTCCTTTAACCTACTGTTTGTGTTTATTTTGGTGAGTTTGACTTTAAAATTTATAAAAAAACCTTTTCGGTCGAAGACGAGGACGGCAAATCTCATTAAATTCAATCCCAGCAACTACCTCTTTTGTAAAAAAAGGCGAACTTTACCTATTTAGAATTCATAAAACGGAGCTAAGGGAAAACAAAATGGCGGACTTCCATGCGAATAAATTTTAGAACAAATCCAAAGTCCTGTCACCGAACAAGTGAGCACAAAAGATTTACGTGCAAACTTTTATACGGCTTAGAATTAGTTGGCACTCATTTACAATAACAAGTTCCTGTTGTTAAATTATAACAATTAATGTTGTAAATTATTTCTTTGCCGACCAGCGCCAAAGTTCCAACCCTCCTGTTAGTCCCCAGGACCGCGCCAGCCGCGATGGTCCTTTTTTTTCATGCCGAAATTCCCGTCATTCAATATTATTATTATTATAGTGTTTTAAGAAGTGAAATGGTATTTTTTAGCAATTCACAAGCGCTCCATAGTTATATCTTTTTAAATAATATTTATTTAGAAATGTACATATAGATATGTAATTATAGGGTTTAGGTAGTTTTATGTTTATTCCAAATAATATTTATGCGTTCCAAATTTAAAACAAATCTGTGCAGTAGTTTTCGCTTGAAAGGTTAACAAACAAATAAATAAACTTTCACATTTGTAATATTATTATTATTTGCACTCTTCTGAAACAGTTGCGACTTTTGAGATTTTTTGTTTGATGTGATAGTAGATCTTAAAAAAAAAAATTTTTATTTAATTAATAATTTTATCCCGACTTAATCTTCCCAAAACCAGATTTAAATCCTTCGTAAAAATTTCTCCGTAAGGAACCGTAACTTTTTTGGGAATAAAAGGTATTCTTTCGATTCAGGTTGTAAGTATATATGTGCTTTGTCCAAATCAGTACTGAACTATTTTCGTGGTAGAGTAAAGTTACAAATTTTCGTATTTCTAATGGCAGTAGGACGCGTAGTGTAGTAGTAGTGGACGTGTAGTGTAGTGGTAGTGGACGTGTGGCGTAGTAGCAGTAGAGTAGCAGTAGAAGTGTAGTGTAGTAGCAGTAGAGTAGCAGTAGAAGTGTAGTGTAGTAGCAGTAGAAGTGTAGTGTAGTAACAGTAGAAGTGTAGTGTAATAGCAGTGGACGGGCACGCAGGACGCGGCTGAGCACTGCTCCATTGTCGGTTACACGCGTGTCGATGTGCGTCTAATGCGGCTAACGGCTAACGGCTAACGGCTAACGGCTAGTGCTGGTTGGACGCAATTGAGCGATATTGATCTGGCGCCTGTTGGTAGTCCACGTCAGCACCGCGATACCTTGTTGCACGCGGACCGCTCATGCGTTACGTTACTTACACTTAAGCAGAACTATCACTGGTAAATTTTGCCATACTTTTTGTACCTACAAAGTTTAAGAGATGTCCGAAAATGTTGCCTGATTTATTTTTAAGTTAAGACTTAAGAGGAAAGATGTGGTCGCCGACGTTGAAGGACACTTACAGGTAGAGCCAACGCCCACATCCCTTGATTACTAGACATTTCGTACACAAACTCAACGCCTACATAAAGTATCCACTACAACACAAACGCTTAACCTGCAATACGTTTCGCCAGTTATTTAGAAATTGTTTATCAAAAAGTATGTGGCACGAATAACAAAACACACATATTATAATCAAACATAGAAGATAGAAAAACTATCCGAGCATTCGTCCTCTCTGAAATGTGGAACACGCAAGCTAAAATAGATTTACTAGTCTTCGATGGATTTACACTAGCATCGTCGGGCTGCAGACAAAATTACATAGGAGGAGGCGCGAGTATGTTCTTACAGGAAAATATTCAGTATACTGAACGCAAATGTATAGTAGACATGACTGTCGAGTGTATATTTGAAACCAGTGCAATAGAAATAATCAAAGAAAATCTCATCTTTTATTAATAATACACAAGAAACACTAACGTGGCGGTTAGTCCGCGTGGCACACCGGAGGTGGGTTCGAATCCCGCCTAGGTCATGGATGTTTATCTACGTATTATATGTATTTATATAATAAAAATGTTAAATATATAACATTCCTTAAATATATAAAAATGTTAAATATATTTCCGTTGTCTAGTACCCGTAACACAAGTCCTTACTGTACTTAAAACAGGTCTAGGCTGACGTAGTAAGACCACAGATATTATTATATGATGTGCGGTGTCCTCGTATTCATCACCTTTAATCGAGCAGTCGCAGAGAGGAGAGGGTATTATTGTAAAAACTGAACAATTTGCTTTTAAAGTTGTCGCGACATATTAGGGGCTGACCAGATCAACTTCTAACCAGTGTTTCGATAGCTAGTCATACATCGGAAAAAATTATGTAAATGCCGTCCTTTAATTATGTCCGTCCGTCGCGCTTGCCTGCATAGGATTTAATAGTTTTGTAATCTTCTGTCTGCATTGTGGCCTTAAGAACTTTGGATGAGCGAGTTTCTCGAGTATAATACATGGCTGACCGGCGTTGAATTTTTAGGTCGACTCGTAAAACTCCGGCAAGGCTTCCATACTGGCGGTGCGGTGGGCTTTACATAAGAATTAACATCATCACGCCCGTTCCCTAGCGGGGCAGGTACGGAGAACGGAGCGCCTTACATACCTGCCTTGTCATGTCATGATCCTTACATACCTGCCTTGCCTCCTCCACTTTCATAACTCTCTTCATACAAACGCGCCGGTTGCGAAGACTCCGAACACCACCTTGAGACAGTACGCGACCAGTTTGATCGTGGTATGTTAGTCCGGATCCTCCCCGGTACCTGCATCCTTCCACATTCGCGTTGTATATCTGTTTCGGTAACCCTACATCCATAACTGCCCTTGCTCATTATAAACGCTGATACTTTAATATATAAGAGCTCCATACACATTGAACCAGTTGAACCGTTGGACATCTCTCAGGTATATATAAAATATTAAAAATAAACAAAGTTTTGGTCAAGGAGAACTTCCAGCCACACTTAAATAAAAAATGTGCCCGGCAACTAGTATTGCCACTTACCTCATAAATTCTCGTATTATCTATTATAAAACCTATTACTGAAAAGGTGACCAAACGTAATGCACAAATTACCGCGCAATATCCCTTTTACCAGCTACTCAAAAATAATAGAAACTGCAAAGTCAAAACACATTTATATATATATATATATCCTGCCAAAAGTGCAACATCTTTGATGAAAACCAAAACGGTTTTAGTAAAAATAGATTTAACACCCATGCAAGAGATATACCCACGAAGGGGAATACATTTACGCATGATACCTGGGAGCCCGTGTAGACCCCCAGACCTATGTTGGACTCGGCCATTGGGTAGCAATACCAACTAAACCCCTACGGGAGCCATCAGCCGCTGTAAGTGGAGGGTCCCGAATCTGCAGGCAACAGGACCCCTCCAGCGACAGGCTGGCCTCGGCGAAAAGGCCAGACTTCACTTCCTCGGAGACTGTCCGGCTACTCTAAGACAGTCCCCACGACGCCGTGTCATTGGAAGTGGACCGGGTTCCCATTCCGGCCCGACACGGAACACAGAGGCACTACTGAAGGCGCTGCAGATAGCGCCTCTTTCGTACCCCCATTCGTCGTCGGCGGGGGGAGGCCGCGTCGGCAGCTTCCTCTCTCTCCCGCTCGTCGGCTTCCTTCTGGGACATGACGGTCTCGCAGAAGGAAGCCATCGCCTTGTAGGCCTCGTCGCTGCCGAGCATCGC
>JAFELO010000302.1:0-14020 GCA_017140195.1 Eumaeus atala
CTTTCACACCCCGCGGCGTCGTGGGCACGCGACAGTCGCTGCCCAGCTTGAGGCTTATAGTCACAGTGATGATGCATGAAAACTTCTCATCTTGTTCGGATGATTATGGGCGTCGGTTCGGCACCAAGAGCTGTTGACTACTTAACCCAACTGTTATTAAACATCACATATTGTTACACACTATTGCAACACTAGAACACAGATAGGAATACTAGAAAAACGCTCAATTACCCACTGACAGTTTTGGGGACGTTGTTTTATAATATACATGGTTTACATTAATTAATAGATACGAATGTGGAGGAATCAAGACAACTCTGTAAGGATCTCGGTTCTCTCTGCTTGCCCCATTAGGAACTGGAGCAGAGCATATGGTTGTTAAATTAAATTTTACCGTAATTTTGTATTCTAGGCTATTAAGGTGTATCGCGAGCTTCACCGTAGAGGTGGAGGGTGGGAGCAATTCCCACAGATGAATAATTTAATAGTCAGTTGGGTAAAAGGAAGTCATGCGCTTACCTCACCGCAGCAGCGGCGGCGGTGACATTCCGCCGACATTCCCCACAACTGGACCGACAACTGACATGTCTATCGCGTACCATCGTCATCTACACTTCAGCGGCCGACGCGTTTCAAATAACTAATTGCTGCACTAGACTTAGTGCAACATGTTTTAGTCTAGTCTGCCTTCAGCTGGAGTAGGCAGGGAAGTGGATGAGAGTAAGTTACCGTGTAAGAATTGCAGGGGAATGGGGCTGGCAGGAACGAGGAGGAATCTCTGGCTCATGACACCGTCGTAGAGTGACAGCTATGGGACAACATTCGAGGAGGTGTGCGTTCCGTAGTCACACTAATAACTGAATAACGAATGTACCTAGAAGTAGTCCAAAACAAAATTATATGTTGTATACATGTCCCGGGGTAGTGTTCCCATCTGCCCGTTCATATGGAAATGCAACAAGTGTACGTCAATATGTGATTTTTAGTAGCAGCTGGGCTAAGTAGTCAAAAGACGTTGGTGCGTTGGTGGTGTAACAAGCAGATGCGTTGCGCTTATTCAAAAGCTTCCGTTATTAAGGCCAGCCGGCTGATCATAATGAAGTAACGAGATATTTAGCATGTCACAGGACCGACGGCTTATCGTTTTCTCCTCAGCACGGAGGTGTAACACCGCAAACTTCCGAACTCCTGACAGTTATTAGAATTTGAAAAATCCTAATAGCGCTTTTTGTATGATCCCACCCGGGATTCGAACCCGGGGCCTCACGTGTGTGGCTAAACATGCTTACCACTAGACCACGAGGCATCTCGTTATAAAATCAAGAACATAGGGACTAAAAAAATTTAAGAGGCTCTTGCTATTGTGCAGCCGAATTAGGATGGCACGACCTGGTAAGTAGTTTCCGGCGTGAAGTGATGGATATGCAATGTAGACATCCCCGTACTGTACTTTATAGCCTATATTATGAGAAGTACCCGTTGAAAATCCAATCATTTTTATAGCATAGCCCTCCCTACGATATATAAACGAGCCTTTTGAAGACTACCGACGCTCACAGACATCAGCGTAATTGACATGCCATGTTGCCCTGTTTTCCTCCCCTCCCCTCCAATGAGCCAGGCATGATTTCAACAACGCTTTTCCAACAGTTAACCAAAATTATAATCCAGCGCCGGTGGGGGGAGAGGACCGATTAAGATAAGCACACTAGCCACACAGAGTAATGTAATTATCTTTGGACTTATCCCACCAACACCTCGTTGGCCCGCCCCTGTTCTAAGTACCGTAACATTTTCCACAAAGGAAACCCGACATATGTATACTTAAAATCCACGTACCGGGCGAGACTTGAACCCGTGACCACTAGTGCAGCATGACGTAGCCACTACGTTAACCACTGAGCCATCTTGACGCAGGTTCAACACGGTCTCCACCATGGTTCAAGCCTTGTCGTGGCGGTGGGGCTTAGTAGCCTGGGGTGAACGAAGGCGAGCCCAATTGAACCGAAGGGAATCTTTGCACCCCTCTTATAAGAAGAGGGGGCTAAAGGTCAGGAGGAGGAAGCGCTCTCGGTACCCGTTTTATAAGAAAAGGGAAGCAAAAAGCAAGAGGAGGAGGCCCTTTTGCACATGGGGAGAGGATGGGAACCTCACCCCATTGAACTTTCCCAAAGTCAGTGGGGTTGTCCTGTGGTGCGGGGCAACCCCATCTGTGGAGGCGCAGCCGGTCCCTTAGGGGGCTCACTAGCCGACGAGATGCTCTGGTGATGATGTTCCGGGGACACCTCACTAAGCGCGGCACTTATTACACTGGTGGTGGTTTTTGTGGGTATTCGGCACTATCATGTGCCGCGAATCCCACACACCACTGGTCCCCACCCAGGGCTAATGAAGACGCGTAAATGCGTTTCCCCGCGTCAGCAAAAAATAAAAGGTACACAACACGGTGTTATCGGTACGCGTTAAATGTTACTGCAATTTTATAGCAACAAGCGGAGAAACAGGAAAAACAACCGAGTGACAAAGAGCCATTAACACTGCGAGACGGAAGCGCAGCGTGACGCGTGACGCATCTGGTGACGCCATGGCGCTGATGATGATCATTTGCCTCGTCCATTTTTTCTTTCAGAATACAAAGTAACATTTATACTATTCCCGGTTGTAATCTACATCTGAGCCAAAAGTCATTTGAATTAGTTACGGTAGCTTTTGCCTGAAAGAGTACTGACTGGACGTACAAACCGTATGTAACCGATGTCGTGTACGACAGACTCTAACAGTTATGACATTCGTATCAACACGTTATTTAGTCCATTGCGTTGGGTGTCCGTTCGTTAACAATTTCAAGGAACATGATTAGTCAGCCCGTTCTTCACACATTAGTGAGCGTTTTACTCCGCGGTCGTTCTCGCCCTATGCATAAGTATTTGTATCATGAGCAATAAATATTTTATTGTAATTAGTTTTATGTTTTGATACGCAAAGACAGCACGTGTATAGAATATATTTAGATACCACGGGTGTGAATTCCATGACGATGACACATGCCGGCTTAGGACAAGACGCGCATTTAATACAATAATAAAAGTAGTACCTAGACCGCAGACGAATGCGATAGGAATAATTCGCCAAAAAGAAAACGATAAAAATATATTGAGAAAAGTCGTTAAAAACTATTAGGGTTTCTAAATTTGTAAAAGTAGTCCGGAATCATGAAGTTGGCGGTGTACACCTCGCACCTCGCCCCTCGGAATCAGGAGAGCACGTAAACTTGTGAGTTGTCACCCGTCGCGCTTCAGCTCTACGCCTGATTTCTCTAGTCTAGAAACAGGAGAGAGAAGGAGTATAGAGAGAATTTTTTTGTAACAATATTTTATGAAACCTAGCTCTATATGTTCAACCCTAGCCCTGACTAGAGAAGAGACGGCGAAACAAATTCAGCGCGACTGATTACTTCAAACAATTGTATGAACTATGGTTCATATAATAGTGCCAGCGGAAAATTTGTCCCAATAGTCTTATCTCTTTTACGGCACTTAGATAGAAACTTTGTTACTTTAATAGAATTTTAGCCAATTTCACCAACTTAATTCTTGGTTCCTGTGTGCGAGAATCGTAGAAATTCCACATCATTTTTCGACATTTTAAACATTTTTTGTACACCTCGCCGTTTTTGTAAACATCCAAGTCACCTATAATGGCTAACTGAAAACAGTTAACACTCCTGGTTATTTTTTTACGATTGAACCTTACACAATAACTGTGTTGTGTTATTTTCTCACACACAAACAATGGCCGCGGTCGACTATCACACAGCGTACGGTGTGCGCAGCGTTCTGACCAGGAAAGTGAATTCGCGCTCGTCGGACACGAGGACGCGGCCGGCCCGTTGCGCGCCGGGCGCTCCGTGTGGCACATGTTACGTGGCAGGGAGCGCCGGCCGGGCTCAGCTGGGACCTGGTCGCGCTTGTCAAATAACAACATAAGTACATTCCTTTCTTCAATTTGTAAAAAATATTAGATATATTAGTACCTTTGTACCTATAACGTACGCCTTTTTTTCCCACCAATGGGCCACCGGAAACTCACAAGCCGCATGAAACGCAACACGGAAGATCTCATTTTTTTATTTTATGTTGTCACATTATGTAAGCGAGAGGTACCTCCCCCTCCCCGGTCCTGGCGGCACAATTCCGTTCCGTTACATAGGTAGATGTAGTGTTATCCATGGCACTATCTCCTCCTATGCAGCATGGCACTACCTCTTCCTAAAACATTAAGAGGCAAATATCTCACAAAGTACAATCGAAACATTTTCTAAGAAACCTTTAAAGACCTATCCATGACACTCCTACAGCTATGTCTTTATCTTGAAAAAAAAATATGCCTCAGTTACATATGGCTTTGTAGGGTATGTTCTTAAAACCAATCTCCGAATAAAACGTCGGACGCACAGACGGACATGACGAAATTATAAGGGTTCCGTGTTTCGTCATTTGGCTACGGAAAACTAATAACAAGCGCTTCAAGTTGTGATTTCCCGATCGTTTCATCAACGATTACTATAAAGTGGTGAGCACGTGTACACATGTTGTGCGCAACGCCGGCCGCAACAAATTTTACGACAGCCGTTGCAAACCGCGCGGCGTGTGATCGCGGTTTTCCCGCTAATAATTAGAAATCTGTGTTAATAACGTCATACAATATTTAAAAATTTCCAGTCCTTTGAAAATTCTAGTCTAGAGACACATTCCTGTTTATCACATCGCGACTTGTGACACTGACTTTATTATTTAACTATCGATTGTTTACAGAATTAAAAAGGATAGTGCCACAGTAAGTCAAATAGCTCATGGTATAGTGCCACAGTAAGTCAAATAGCTCATGGTATAGTGCCACAGTAAGTCAAATAGCTCATGGTATAGTGCCACAGTAAGTCAAATAGCTCATGGTATCGACACGTCTCCGAAACACCACCATGATAACTACACAGGTTTCGAGGGGGTTCCGGATTACCGTAGTACCCCGACATTTAAATTACATTTCATTCTTTAAAGTTAGATTATTAAATAAAAACCCTCATCACGATGCGCTACGGTGTTATAATAATAATAATAATATCTATCCAAATTTCGTCTACAGCGGCCATCTCTATTTAGAAGAGCTGTCTGTGCTGAAACTTGTTATATTGCACTCTCTATACCGTAATTCACTTATTCTGGTGGGTAGGCATGGGGGTGTAACACCACCATCATCCAGACTCCAGACTGTCATTGGAAATTGATAAAGCCCAATAACACTTTTTGTTTGGTCCGATGGGGCTCGAACACGGGTACTCGCGTCTGTGCCTGAACAAGCTTACCAGAGCACCACGAAGCTGTTAGCTATGCTGATACTACATGATGTACAATGTACAAAAGATCTAGCGCTAAATGTTGCACAATTACTTTAAAAATAAATAACTTCAAATAACATCCTCACAAAATTACCAACAAAAAAAAAATAAACTTAATGTCGAGACAAAGTCAACATGGCGCGAATGTGTGCGCTTGCTGTGTCAGTACGTAATGTGAGCGTGTGCGCATGCGCTGTCCGTTGTGTGCGTGCGCGCTGTGCCAGGCCGTACCTAGCGCGGGCGGAGTTGCCAATTAAATAACCCGTACTTAAGTTCCGCGTATAAATAATGAATAATTTTTCAAGTATCTTACCTATATACTCATTTACCTTACAGTACTTCCATCCCTCCACGTGAATTTGTGATTAAACTAAAAACCGAGCATGGAACAATCTAGAAGACGCCCGTAACACCTAAGTTACGGGCGTCTTCCAGGCACAGAAACTGGTTAATAACCTTTAGTAACTGGCCAAACGTGTGCCGTATTATACTCCGAAACTAGTCTTAACAAAAGTAAACAAATTAAATACACAGTTCACTCTTCGTAACCTCACCTACATCGGCCAATTAATATCGGCCCAATTAACTACAATATGTGCAGACGAAAATGCTTTGGTGGCTCCAAGAATACATTTCTGACTTACATTAACTTCACTTTCCATTAACAACTTCAATTAACATTTAACCTATTCCGAAGTATAGTTCTTTTTATAGTATGAGAGGACAAAGGAGCAGTCGACGTCTCCCAATGACTACTGACGCCCAGACAACTGCACAATCGCTATGCAGACACGTTGCCACGTCCTGTAGGCCCCCGGCTACTTACAAACAGAAATATGACAGAATATATGCCTACTAATATTATAAATACGAATGTCCCTCTGTCTGTCTGTAGCCGCTGAACCGATTGTGATGTAATCTCTAGTAGAGATGCTTGAGGGTACATGGATGAATATAAAAGTAATTTCATTTTATTAGTTAAGATTTTCCGCATTAGCTGAGATTCCGCATTTCCACGGACGAAGTCACGGGTACTAGCTAGTTATGAATTATTTTTTCTATATTTCTATATAGGAAAGTATTTGAAAAATAGAAAAATGCGGAATCTCAGCTCATAACTAATAAAATGAAATATAATTAGCTATTCAACCATGTGCAAAGCATCTCTACTAGAGATTACATCACCATCGGTTCAGCGGAGCAATACAAATCGGTATTGACGTACGGCACTCGGGTCTCTCCGCCTACCCCATTAGCACGATGAGTTATTTTTGTAGTTTACTACAACGATACGTGTTAGAGACGCTTCAGTTCCGCCCAAATGTCACAGGTCACGACACTGGACGCGATGGTGTGTTCCCCCTGCTCCCCCTCACCGCCTGCACCAGCTCCGGTAATAACACTTGATGGTAATAACACTTGATGGTGTTTCAAAACACCGTATTTGGTGGCCGACTGGTATTCGCCTTTCCAAATATTTTGACGAACAATCAAAAGACGATATTAGTAAAGACGATATTAGTAAAGACGATATTAGTAAAACTGTTTGTAGTTATTGTAACCGGTGTTCACAGTTCAAGGGACGCTTGCGCTTTCTTACGTACTTCTTAGCTACACGACCGCGACAGACGGACGGACGAACGATCACAAGTCACTAGCACCCTTTGCTTCGCACGACCTATGTAAAGCTAAGTTAAGACCTATTAAAAAATAATCAAATAAATTATCTGTTTTTTAAACGTGACCTGAAAAGAACAGGCGGAACAAATCCCAGTAGGTTGAGATCACTTAATTATCTACATACATACAATTTATTGACTCAAAATATTTATCAGTCTGAAATTTTTTTACACACAAATCTTCTTTAGCGAGTTTTTTAAACTTTTTATTTTATTTATTACTCGCGATCCGCCCTGGATTCGCCTGTGAATAACGGGGACTAAGTTATACTCTGAACCTGCCTCGGGAATCCATATATCTATGACCTTCCTTTGTGCATCGCTACGGTAGTATCTTTGATCTTAGCACCCTATTCATCTTTCATTTATCAGTTAGGAAACGACCAGTGCGTCTCTTATAGGCGTCAAGTCCGAAGTCATCTCTTAAAGTACGCGACATGGTTCTCGGTGCTATCTTCATTTCCCGAGATAAACTGTTTTGCTTTCGGACGGGATTTCTTCGTATAATTTCCATTACCGCTTTGACCACCATTTTCGTACGGACACCACGTGGCCAAATCTTTACAGATGCAAAAAGAGGAAGTCTCATTGTACCTACTAATATTTGGCCCGGTACACAAACATCTGGTTAACACCAAGTGTATGGACAGTTTTAAAAGATTCATTTGGCTCCATACCTAGTCCGTGTAATGTAATCACAGCGTTTCTGTTCTCTTTATTACCCCGCTCCATTTTAATATCGCACAATATTGTACAATTTATTGGCGCCCAAATGAGAAAACGCAATGAACAATCGTATAAAAATGCCAGATTCCATATTCAAATGTAATATTTTTTATTGTACAATATTAATGGCCGGACTAAGTAGATATAATACTTTAGCTGTAATGTATGCTTATTGAAATACCTCTGAATAAGAATGATCTCTTTCAACATGATATGTAAAAGATTGTCATTAATCTATGTACCCTTGTACGAGTATGTAATGTAGATGAGATGGAGGGTTAAACCGTCCATGTTCATATTTAATTCGCCTCGATATGTTAAATATATTAATGGTCTGGTAATTTCCTACAGAAACCTCCAATAACACGTGGAGGTCGCGACCGAGGAAGGCCTCGGCGGTGGCGACGTCGCGTTTTATTATTCCATCGCCACAACAAGTCAATAAACTAATGAAGACAACGCGTACAAACATCGGTAGTGTCGGCACGCGACGTGTGGTCGGTTTTATTTGACAATTGCTGCACTGTTGAAAGTCCTAAGATCCATGTTCCTATGTACGAACTATTCTAACAGTCGTACTCGTTAGCAATAATAAGAATGCTAACACCCCTTTCTTGGTGCGAGAGAGTAACATAGACATGGCCATCGTAGCCGGAATTCGGCTAGGACGACATTAATTTTATTATCCTGATTTTGTCGGAGGTGGTGAGGCGGTGGCCGCTGACGGTCCAGGAGGCACTGCAGCGGCAGCAGCGGGGCGGTGTAGTGCAGCAAGCTCGGCCACAGACTGTAGAGTATCGCCAACAGATACGCACATTGGATACAAAACAATATAGAACGCATGTAACGTTTCATTACTTGCCCAAACGAATTGGCAGATTATACAGTAAGAAGTACTTACTGTACTAGGTATCGCACTTTGTGCGGCTTGTGAGTAGCCGGGGCCCATTAGAGGGTAGGAGGGAGGGCAACGTATCGGTCTGGTTGTTACCCCTAACGCTATATCCATATTAACGAATGTTATATACTTGTGTTGATGCGTTACGTCAGGATGACATATGGAGAGCTGTGACCATCCCGAGCTGAGAGATGGGCTCTTTATAACATTAGTACAGATGAAGATTAGAGCGTGATAGGCCACATGTAGTTTATATATAGATAAAGCTGGAACAGCCGGAACGCGTGAAATTTTAAACCTTAATATTTACACAAAATCTTCAAGAAGTTTTCTCCACACTTTTCAAAAGTATTTGTAGTAAAGTTAGCTTAAACAAACATTCCCTAGCGGGTACCGTACGAATCTATTTATACAAAGAAAATAGTCCGATGAATGTTCAATACGCGTAATCAAAACGTTCTTCTACATACATATGTATGTTTATTGACTTCACTGCCAACAGAAAACATTCCGTCCGTTTATGTGGTCCCATTTAATTCGAGTCTAGTATGGAAATAAGCTCGCATTGGCGTTTTATGGCGTTTTAGGAAGATCTGTCGCCGTGGACGGTTACGGACTCGTGATGATGACCAACTATGTATATGTAGAGGTAGGAGGCACCTCGTGAAACGACGATACGATAGGCGTAGTTTGAAACCAATTGAGGATTGTGTGAAATAGCAACCGGTAGGGCTAATTCTTTACTTCGCTTACATCCCCCGCGCCTTTCACTACAGAACCATGTTCGTGCGAGTAAACTCCAGCCGCGTGTCTGAGCTTATTGCCACCGCTCCTACTCCAGTAGCATCAAGGTTGCAGCGGCCACCTCTCATTACCCGTTGGACCCTCTATAGGTCTTCGTGGCTCCTGGGAATATCTGTCAGGCCAGTCTTTGCCTATTGATGAACGACTAAATATTGACGTCGGAATCTTTGGGCAAATCTCGTTGTTCGGTCGGGGAAATCGTCCGCGTCCGGTCGGCGGCGCTCCGTTGAAGTGAACCCGACGTTACACTAAAGACAACAGACCGACGGCTACAGTTATCTTCAAATGGGTCCCGCCGAGAGCCGGTCCTACTGCGGCACAGATATAGACAAACGTTACCTTCCTTCTGACGCAGTCGGTTAAAAGGCGGCGAGTTGCACAAGCCGGGAAGTGCGCTGGAGCAATCACGAATCGATTAAACTGTTATGACGCGAGGAGCACGCGAGCCGCCAGCCACGAGCCGCGGGAAAACTGCCAGGAAGTTACGAAACTTGACTCTGCACACCTCTCACGTGGCTTCATCAGCTCTCAACGATGCGTCGGTGGTACCGTCTGCTGCACTAGATCCGAAATGTACCAGCATGCCCAGGGAGTTACGACTCTATATACCAAACCGCAGCAAAGTGACAGCTATTGAAGTAGTAGTAGTACCGGCTCAGCGGGCCCCTGACTACAGTTGTCATAGTTTCTCATTACATCACTTCTGGTCGAGCCGAGCTGATGCGAGCGCATGTAGCGGTAACTCGTGTTCAAGGTGCTGCGAAACCAGTCTCACCCCGTCCCTGTCGTCTGCCACTGGCCAGAAGGAGACGGAAAACGTCTTGACAACTTCGCATTCGGTCAAGTTATTTTATGATATTATATCCGTTCTGTTAGACTTGCATTAATGGGAATACTATTGCAGTAGTCGGAGCATTATATTATTATGGTACCTGTGGACCGGGCACACCTGGCTGCGTAGCCCGGTGCTACTGCTACGAGTGCCCAGCCCAAGTACTAGACAACGGGAATGTGTGCAATATATCCTTTATATATTTAACATTTTTATTATAGAAACACATATGTTACACGCATAATCCATGACCTAGACGAGACTCGAACCCGCGAGCTCCGGCACAACATGCACCGCGCCACCGCGCCATGAGGTAGTTCCATTGCTGCAGGACGGTCGACGCGGGGCCGGCGCGAGTCTCGCTCACGACGGTGGTGGCTACACTGTCGCGGTTTGTGCGGTGGAGTGTAAATAGAAGGCAACGTACATACATTGCCCTGCATTCGCACCGGTTAATTCTCAATTACAGAAGTTATGAAGATTCATACCTACTGACTACATGTTTACAGGCCAAAAGAAGCTACAAGCAAAAAAAAGGGTTAAGTTTAGGTCAAAAAAGGGTTAAGTTTAGGTCCGATATTAATTTCAGGTCAGAAAAAAGTCCATCCGATGAAGCTGTATCAGGCTGCTCTTCGCTGCCACAGCACTAGTTTGTCCGGAAAAAGAAAAACGCCCGCAGCTGGACACCCGCATGCACAGTAGAAATAAAACAATACTATTATAAACAGTAACATTTAAACGTTTTTAATACTCAGCATCGCGTCTTCCGGGCACGAAGCGAAACGTGAAGTTTATAAAATAAACAATAGTTGCAGACGTAGACGCTGGCTGACACACATTCAACTCCCATCGGGGTCACCGCGCGCACATACCACTCTCACCTCTGCTCCCCGGACATACGGCCGATAGTCGCCCACCGCGCCGCGGGTCGCTCTGCCGTCTCTCGGCTCTCTCGCACTCGTGGCCGGCGACAGGAGACAATGACTTGTATGATTTATCCGCTAGAGTGTACATCAGGACGGCCGGCGCGTTGGTACGGACGGTGTCATGACCGGAAGTGGCTCGTTGTGAGCACAAACACGTCGAGAGGCGAGACGAATTGACTTCCGGCGGTCAATGTCGCATGTACTCGTTCATACGCGAGTCAGAGGGACGCGGCACACTGCGGGCGAGCGGCAAGCGATGAGCGACGAGCGACGAGCGACGAGCGACGAGCGACGAGCGATGTTCGATTTTTGATTTCAAAATACAGAGGGTAGACTTCGGAGTGTGATTATATGCGTGACACTTTCACAACTAGTGAAGTGTATTAGGAAATGCACTCGGAATTAAGAAAAAAAAGTTTCTTTTTCCTCTGCTAACGCACCAATGTTTTCCCACATTCGTTTGTGTAATTGTTAGTTAAATTTTATTCCCCCTGAGGAATGCGAGGCGTGGCAAGTGCCAACTGTCACGCGTTTTATATTCAAAATAGTATCAATCGTACAAACGTAAAACATACGCACATGATATGCGCAAATAATAATTTGTTTGTTTGTTTGAACGCGCTAACCTCAGGGACTATTAGCCCGAATTGAAAAATTATTACTGTGTTGAGTAGTCACTTTATCGTGGCGGGCTATAGGCTATATACCATGACTCTAAGTCTAATAAGAGCGTATTTACGCGGGAGAAACCGCGGGGCGGTGCGAGTTAGGAATTTGTATATGGTGTAAATATAATCTTTAAAGTTAACTCTTAATAAAGTTTTTTTTCAATTCTTACAGAAAAGAAATGACTTCCATAAATATTCAAATGCATGCTTGCACCTGCTGTTGCGGGAAGCTGAGGCAGCGCCCAACTTTTAAAACAAAATCTTTGACCAAATCATATGTCACCTGAGCGGACTATACGGAACCAGACGTAGCTCAGTAACAGTACAGTGGGTAACAAAGTATTGAAGGGTTTTCTTATGCTAGACCGGTATCAGTAGAGCTGAGCCCCCCACACCTCCCTACCTGCTACTTCTTTGTCACCAGGATCAGCGGTCGCCACTCGTGACCCTTTGATATGATCACTGGGAGCGCTAGTCCAAGCAAGAAATGGGACGAGATTGTAGCCCAGGGTGTTATTGTTTAGTAGGCGAAACTGTGCAGTAAGTGTTGGTACCCGTGTGTGGTGGCGCTGCAGACGGGAGGATACCGCCGCAGCGGCTACAACACATTTACATGGTCACCGCCTGCGGAACACGTTGACGTAATGAGCTACACACAGGCGCACATGCACACGTTCCCATCCGTGAGTCACCGCACAGGCAGCTCGTTAGCGGCGATTAGTTAATCTAAGGTTTGTTTAACGTCGGCTGTGCCCGAAGTCAAACATCTGCTGCACCTTCACTGTGAGTCAGCAGCTCCTCGCTGACTCGCGGCCAACCTCAGTGAGACCAGCCGGCGCCAGTGCAACAGAGATGAAGAGACCGGAGAGAGATCGCTCAGCCGGGCCGACTACTTCCCCACGTCGACAAATCCCCACTACTCTACTCTACTACTGGGAAGTGGGACGTCACGACATAGTGCTAACTGAACACATCATTACCTGTGATGCATGTGTCATCATTATCAGTACGAGGCGATCTGTTGCACACCATCTAATGTGATAAGAAACAATGCAGAAATGGAAAATGTAGTTTTATTAATACATGTCAAAATCCTAACATGAAAACCTGAACCATTTCTAGTACAAGTTGAGTAATCATATCAAAGATATTCACAATAATTATTACACGAATACGCAGTCGGTTAAAAGCACAAAAAGAACAGTTTTGTAATCAAAAAATTATTCCCGCACGCGTTGAACTCTTTTATACGCACGAGAGCGGCCGCGGCCGTGCAGAGAGCTCGGTTTCATGTGCACAGCTGCGAGCTGTGCACAGCACTGCACTGCGCTGTGGACAGCTCGCAGCTGTGTCCTGCCTATGCTGTGGACAGCTCGCAGCTGTGTCCGGCCCATGCTGTGGACAGCTCGCAGCTGTGTCCGGCCCGTGCTGTGGACAGCTCGCAGCTGTGTCCGGCCTGTGCTGCGAGCTGTCCACAGCACTGCACTGCGCTGTAGACAGCTCGGAGCTGTGTCCGGCCCGTGCTGTGGACAGCTCGCAGCTGTGTCCGGCCTATGCTGTGGACAGCTCGCAGCTGTGTCCAGCCTATGCTGTGGATAGCTCGCAGCTGTGTCAAGCCTATGCTGTGGACAGAGCTCGCAGCTGTGTCCGGCCCGTGCTGTGGTCAGCTCGCAGCTGTGTCCGGCCTGTGCTGCAAGCTGTCCATAGCATAGGCTGGACACAGAATATTCACCTTAAGGGATATTGTGAGGACGATGAAACTTGTAGCCCGTAGTGCGGGTGCAGTCGGGAGAGGCGTACAATTTCATTCATATCTAGAAATTCTTATAGATATTGTTGATTCATGATCATTAAGTTTCCTGTGTGTGGGTACATTAAGTTTGCTGTGTGTCGGTACATTAAGTTTCCTGTGTGTGGGTACATTAAGTTTGCTGTGTGTGGGTACATTAAGTTTGCTGTGTGTGGGTACATTAAGTTTGCTGTGTGTGGGTACATTAAGTTTGCTGTGTGTGTGTACATTAAGTTTGCTGTGTGTGGGTACATTAAGTTTGCTGTGTGTGTGGGTACATTAAGTTTGCTGTGTGTGGGTACA
>JAFELO010000302.1:14182-41954 GCA_017140195.1 Eumaeus atala
ATTAAGTTTGCTGTGTGTGGATACATTAAGTTTGCTGTGTGTGGGTACATTAAGTTTGCTGTGTGTGGGTACATTAAGTTTGCTGTGTGTGGGTACATTAAGTTTGCTGTGTGTGTGTACATTAAGTTTGCTGTGTGTGGGTACATTAAGTTTGCTGTGTGTGGGTACATTGAGTTTGCTGTGTGTGGGTACATTAGGCGACGGTGAGGCGCTGGTGACGATGATCACATGCAACTCGCTCGAGTGAAACACCAATAAATCGTTTTAATTCGTGAAAATCTGAATTTGAAAAGTTAATTAGATCTCTAGCACACTTTAATTTGTTCATTTCTAAAATGCACTTTACACATTTGAAAAACCGTTAAAATGTAATATTAATTATTCCATCTATAAACGAATAGTTTATTTTGAAGTTAACAGATAACGTGTATAAAAGTTAAAACATCTCGAGTAATGTTGAACAGTAACTGCATCCTCTGAGCGCCGCCAGTCCGAAGCCTCTCATTTCGTCATCAATTCGAAAAAAATGGAAAGCAAAGAAATTGGAATGTTTAAATAAAAAGTACCCAAATAAAATGAGCGCGAACTGGTCGCGTCACCTACTTTCTTCTTTAATTTTACATATCCGCACAAAACATCGCGGCGGCTCCGCCTCCACGAGGTGCAGGTTCGAGTCCGTGATTTCATTCCTACAACGAACGTGTCTAAATCATTATGTATGTATGTGAGGTTCAGAAACCCGGACCCCATGCCACAGCTGCAGGCCGCCGCACATCACACGCCACATCGGGAACTTTCCCGAAGAGAAAAATGTATCCAACTCGACGTAAGGTTTATATTAGGTATTATCACTATTTTTGTCTGATGATTAAGTAAGTAGTTAGGTTTAGTTAACTTACATAATTAGTTAATCGTTAATAAATAACTAACATAAAAGTACCACTTTCATTTGTTTTTGTGTAAAGTATGTTTAAATATGCTAACGCATATAATTACATTCTACTACAGTTTAGCGGACTCAAATATACACTTTTGATAACACGAAGGAACCTCCAGAACTTTCTATATTATCATGAAGTTTGATATGTTAGACGTTAAGTATGAATTTCCTAGAGCATGCACTGAGTACGGTCCTAGGTGTCAAGTATACTAAGTTATTTGAAGACCGCTAGCTCGGTGACTGGTGTAAAGCGACACTCACACTCTTATGTATAACAACTGTTAGTTGCAGTGTTCTCCGGCTAGACGCTACATGTAACAGTAAGTAGTTCACCTGCTAGATGCCTGGTGTCCAGCTGCGCAGCCACGGCGCTCGCCACCAGCAGCGCACAGAACGCCGTCCAGGCGTCCCGCATGGTCGCCACTACCACATCCACACGATATGAACTGGTGAACTATCACAGGGGTAACACAGCACGGCACGAGTACGAGTCGAAAGTTAGTGACGTGTCGGAGAGATGTTGTGTTGCGGCGTTCTCACTCGTCGGCGAGCGCGCGGAAACTGCTGCGGACGGAGCAGCGAGCCGGCCGGCGCGGCGGGGTGGCCAGCGGCAGACGCACACTTCCCCCACGCCGGTGAAGCCTCCGCCGAACACTACATGACACGCACGTGTCTAATGGAAATAATTTCTTTAAATTCTCCATCGACAAATAGTAAAGTTCTCGCTTACATTTATATCATATCAATTAGGTTTTACTATAGGAAAACCTAATTAATATGCGCACTGCTGTACATTTTAAATAGGAATTAGCGCTTCTGATCTGCCATTTTAACTTGATTGGTCGATAACTTCAATATTAATGCATAACCTTATGATATTATTATGAACACTACTATAATAAACTAATTGTTAAATACGTCATACTGTAATTTAAGTCTTGATTACCATTACAACAATTAATTTGTTACCACATCAAAAAAATACAATTTTTAAAAGAAAAGAAAGAGTAAAACAACATTGATTCGGAGGAACAGTCTGTTTACTGTGCCGCTGGTGCGACACAGCACTGGTTTTCAGTATGTTCCTTAAATAAACTGACTTACAAATTATATATACATTTATGCATTATACATTATAGTCATTTAGTCAGTATTCATATATAACAATACTCTCATAACTAAACCTTAAATATTTATGCAATCATTTTTGTATATTTGAATTTAAAATTATTCTGCTTAACATTGGAGACATTACTCAGTTCTAAAAATATTTAGTACAATACCGGGACGATGTAGACAATATGAATATCATGTTGTAATTTTTATGTCTGCGTAGTTATTTACACTTCTTCTTGCAATTTTACTATTTTTTTGGAATGTGACTCTAATAGGGATCGTGACAACATTACAATTATTAACTAATTATTTCTTGTGTGTGTGTGTTTCTTGCCTAGGTCACTTATCCTATTTGGAACCAATTGTACATTTTAAATTTATATTCCAGCTGGTAGATTTTGACTTATAAACAGATAAAACAAACCGAAAATTGATAGAATTAAAAATAATTTTGAAGTTATAATAATAATCAATCATATTTACTTGTTATTGCGGAAATAAGAATAATTATGCGTACAGGGATATCCGAAGAAAATCCGTACTCCCAAAAGAAATCGTGGTAAGTATCGGGTTCCCCGGGGTAGAAAGATATAAACTTTAAAGAATTTGCGTGTCCCCAAGGAAGAAGTGATAATGACAGGCCAGCATGCAAACACTAGCAAAAATAAAAGTGTAAGCGTTTGTATATGTTCACTTCACCACCTGAGTTTGACTGGCCTGTCTGACATATTTTGATGTAGATGAGTAACCTACTGTAGGTAGATAATGTTGTAGAAACAATCATAGACACCAAATTCAAATTTGGAGAAAATAGAAGTACTATAATCTCATACATTAGATGTTACAATCACAAGATGAATGAAAACGAACGATTTCTTAAGTTAACGCAAACGTTACGCGTCATAATGACTACTTTAACTGATTTTATCGCAGTTTGCTCCAAGGAATTGTAAAACGCTTTTAAAATATTTCATTTATCTATGATAGCGTTAGAAATAATTATTTAGAATGGAAAAATAGTAGTCGTAATATAACAATGAAAGAATGTACTCAAATAAAAAAAATATTATAAATTATATATTTAAATGTTAAATATCTATTTTATGTTCTCCATAAATATATTTTTCCCTTAAAATCCGCTCGCGTGTTGCGCTCGCCACCCCAATCATACAGGTGGTCGGTGTTGGTAGCAACTAGCAGGTAGCGTGAGCGGACTGTCCCCCCCCCCTCTCCCCATCTGCCCCTCCACACGACTCCAGTGCCAGCAAACGCCGCTCTTACTACACCGCTTACGGGAACGAGCCCGGGTTCGAATCCGTAAGTTGAGAGTAAGAGATTGATAGAAATAAAATAACGCGACTCTAGAGAGCTCTAATAATAAATAAATTAAGAATACGGCTTTTTGTACGTTTTATTTGTAGCGCAAATTGACCACTTCTGTCCGAGAGAGGGGAGGGGGGGAGGAGGCCGGCCTCCTCAGATAAGCCAAACATTAGACGAGCTCAATTATCCTTATCCACGGCACCGCAACTTAAACGGCATCGTGCGCGTGCCGTCCCGCTAGAGTGGGGAGGGGGACCGCTTCCCCTTTTTCGGTCACAAAAATAATTACTATAGGGTACACCCACAATCAACCCGGTACATCTCTTCCCATCTGCTGGAAAAGAGGGGGGTCTATCCCCTAAGCCTGAAGACACAAAAGTCTTCGTAGTCAGTCTAACTTTTTAGGCTGGACAAGCGCCGCCAATCAGTATTAGGTCCCTCCGAAAGAAAAAGCTGCTCTTCCTCGTTTTGTGAAGGTCGGGGATCCACTGACCGCGGGCCCGTGGTGTGTTGCTGTGTCGAATATGAATCACTAGCGGTACCCACAGGTGCACGTGTACAGTCTATAGCCTTCCTCAATAAATGCACTATTCAACACAAAAAAAAACAATTCGGACCAGTAGTTCCTGCGAGTAGCGCGTTCAAACATATTTACAAACAATCATCAGCTTTATATTATTACTTCATAATAAAAACAATAACAACAACAACACATCTTCACGCCAGCTCCCTAATGGGGTTCCACAGTGAACGGAATGCCATACATCACGATCCTTACAAACCTGCCTCGCCTCCTCCACATTCATTACTCTCTTCACACAGACGCCGGTCGCGCAGACTCTTGACACTTTCGGATAGTACCCGATCCATCTGATCCTGGCATGTAAGTCTTGGTTTTTCCCGGTACCTGCAGCCTTCCACATTCACATTGTATATCTGCTTTGTTAACCTTACACCTGCCTTCTTGCCAAGGGAGCCATACCCTTTCTCATTTTTACAAATAATAACATAATGATTTGGAATTCAAGTGTTATTTTAACAATTTGTGTTACTACTTGAAGGGTGTTTCGCAATATTCAAATGAAATTCCCAAAAGTTGTGAGTCTATTCCGTCCTTTCGGTGGTAGGTTCGTGATAATAAAAGCGTTGGTAGGGAGAGTAATATGGGCGCCCTGTTCACANNNACGAATGTACCTGCCGTGTGCACTCATGCGGAAGAGATCAACGAGCGGTGAGGTGAGCAACGCGGCAGTGGAACGAACTCACATCATCTGAGAGCTCACACGCGACGGACGTAAGGTGTACACGTCAATAATTATATTTCGTTATACATAGCTAGTACTCAATAAAATAGTGATTGTGTAATTTTCGTATCCTTCTTTGATCTTTTAAGATCAGAAGTAGTATAGTAAAAATACGCAGATCTTATCATACGCCATCTATAGTGTAAAAAGTGTGGGTTTTAAATAATAAAATTAAAAGCAAAAACATGCTTAACATTTTTAGTTCACGTTATGTTTAATGCGAGTGTTATGCAAGACGAATAAGATGCGCACGGGTGTCCTACCCGCGTTGTATCGCTTAGTGATTTTTTTCTTCTTTGATTGTTTTACGAGTTGTGTTATCATCTCTAATAGCGAAAACGAATTGAGATAAACATCACTTTGACCTGCGTATAGGCACGGTTCCGTTGAACGTTGTAGAGATTTGCATAGACGTGGTGAAGTTAATATAACACGTAAGAGTCGTCCGCACGAAGCACGTTCTAGTTCAAGATGTCGTGATAGATCACTGAAACTAAGTATACCGAGCTTTCTTAGGCGCCACCCTTGTGGTCATCTTAGGCGCCACCCTTGTGGTCATCTTAGGCGCCACCCTTGTGGTCATCAAGATAGTCCTAATCGTTTGTATACCATGGCACGCTACTTGCCTGTACCGCTGGGAACAAATTCTACCCGCTTTTTGTATCATAGCGTAGGCACGCCGCCGTCGGCTTTAACTGAGAACTCTCGAGTTGGTACAGAGGCCCATGTCGCAGTCAGGATTGTATGTGCACTTTCGTTGTTGGTTCCATTAAAATCTAATCATTATTTTATCTCAAATTTAGATCCTAGCGTGAATGATTTTGATCTGTGGTGTGTGGATGTCGATCGTGGGCGTGAACTTAATCACAGGGTTGATCACGAATGCTTGGGACGTATCGGTGGATGCTTATGTGGTGATGCTAGAAAGTGAGTGTATTATGAGCGGTCTTGAACTTTAAGATTGAGTTCCGGTCATTATGTCCGCGTGAGGTCGATATAGCTACTGTTCTGTATGAGGTTATGAACACGAATTCTGATCTACCAAAGAATCGTTACCAAAACTCAAGCCCCTCATAAACACCGATAAAGTGCTTACGAATATTCATGATGTATTATTAATGTCAAATCCTGTTAATGAAAGATTAGAGACTATATGTGAAGTGTTAAAAACTCTTGCCGCGTCGGGGTTTTCGGTCAGTCTTAAAGAAATATACGTCTTTAGACACATCTAGCGTATTTGGGACGACTTATATGTCATGGTCAGGTAGACCGAGCCCCAGTAAAACTAAGGCTTTAGTTTATGCTCCAACACCAACAAACGTTAGGAAGGTTCGTCAAGTTCTTGGGGCTTGCATGATATATTCGTAGATACGTTGCAGGTTATGCTTCTAAAACTTGTATTGCAAAACTGCTAAGGAAAGGTTCGCTTTTATTTGGGGTCTTGAAAAGAATTTAGCGCGCGAGTACATAACTAAACAGAACTTTTCGAACTCTTTCGAACCTAAGCTACCGACTGAACTATACACCGATGCTAGCGCCATCGGCTATCGCGATGCCAGAGCGATTTTACAAAAACGAGCGGTCGGTTATTTGAATAAACCTGCGTAGGGTGCTGAACGGCGAACTTGAGATTCTAGCAGCCGTGCAGGCGTTGCGACACTTTAGGCATTATCTGATCGGTATAAAATTTAAAATCGTTTCGATTGCAATTCTCTTAAGATAACCTATAGATAGGTGCTAAAGGTATGACACCAATTTTAAGATCCTTAGTCAGAGATGTTAGTTTAAGCGATTCAAGTCAGAAACGTGAGGCGTTGCTAACATTGAGAAGACAAAGAGCATCAGAGTTTCTCGGCGATGATCAGCAGCGACAAGATGCATGTGCTAGCCAGTGCCCCCAGCACTAGTGTTCTTATTGTGTCATTTTTGTTTTTGTTAGTAAAGGTCCTCAAAGTACTGAGAAGCTCGTCTATGGAATTCGCGGCCCGTACAAAGTTATAGCTACGAGCTTGAACTACTTGCCGGTTCATGAGAAAAGAAACGCAAAGTGCTGCACAACTTGTGGTTCAGTGGCATGGTGAATGGATCCCAGAGGCCTGTGAAGCATTCTTCAGTAGTAGCTCAGACTGGGCCCCGACAATGTGGCCATGTGATTATATAGCCCTGGCATTGTAGCCAGGTCCCGACATTGTGGCTATGTGTTTTCATAGCCCGACATTGTGGCTAGGCACCGACATTGTGGCCATGTGTTTTCATAGCCCAACATTGTGGCTAGGCCCCGACACTGTGGCCATGTGTGTTCATAGCCCGACATTGTGGCTAGGCACCGACATTGTGGCCATGTGTTTTCATAGCCCAACATTGTGGCTAGGCCCCGACATTGTGGCCATGTGTGTTCATAGCCCGACATTGTGGCTAGGCCCCGAGATTGTGGCCATGTGTTTTCATAGCCCGACATTGTGGCCATGTGAGAATATATTTTTAAAATAATACAGTATATGTGGCCCGACTAATAACTATGTGCAGTAACGTTTTATTTTGTGTATTGTCTCTTCTCCACCAGTTGAGCGGTGTTAATTATTGTTTCTGCCGCCGCTATATCCGGCTCGCTTACGTTATTAACAACTACAGCTTGAGATCGGTTATTCAGATAGAGGAGGAGATCCATCTGAGTAAGTTACCGTGGATACGCTACAAAATCTAAAAAATGAGGATGTTGTGAGATATTAAATCTTTGCTGTAGCAGGTCCTTTTTTGTGATTTCCATAATTTAGGCACAGTACAAGTTAAGAGGGATATTCAAAAATTATTGCAATGGGCTGGGACAGAGATGGTACGCAATCTCCTAACAGCTTAGGAAATATGTTATCAGGCCCAGCTGCTGAAGACGTACTCGTCACTGATATTCTGGAGATGTATGTATGATGTATGCACGGGCATATAGGTGCTACGAGAGCGTCAGGGAAAATATAATTCCAGTACAGGTTATTATCACTAGGGGAGGGCTCAAGAAAATTAGAATGGAAGTATGAAGAAAAGGCATCACAGATAAACTGCCAGGTATTTAGTGATATAGACTCATAGTTTACACTATAGTAGGCATAGCTTTAGAGTCACAGCGTACTATCCCCTAGGTAACGGGAACCGCATATCTGCGGTTTGCGGTAGGGCCTCCACGCAACACATATGTGTTTTGTGTGGAGTATTGAGATTGTAGATGAGGAGTGTAATGGATGTGTTAGCATGTGCATGTGTGCTGGACACGCAGACCCTAGTCCGCTTGGTGGATGTGGTGTGGTGGTGGTGAGTTCACGCGGGTACGGCCTCCCGTCAGGTGGCCGCGCGCGCAACGGAGCCACGTCGCGTAAACATAGCGCTCGACAATCGAACCAAAAACACTTTCAGTGACTCCATCCGCAAGTCACGCGCGATCTACTACTACTCCTGGTCATCTTCGCGGATGATCTGCGAGGGCTACGGGCACCGAGGCGAACCTCATAACCCGGGTGGGATCGCGAGGGGACAACTATCCCTTCGGTAACGGGGCCGCAATAAATTTGCGGGTTTGCCATCGTGGCTTATGGGCTCAGGGAGGGAATGTAGGCCTGCTTAGGGCCTGTGTGTTGTGTGGAGTGTTGTGACTGTGGTGAGTAGTGATAGGGTGTGTCATGCGTGCGCATGTGTGGTCCTCATCCGGATCGCAGGACACGCAGTCCCTAGTCCGCTTGGTGGATCACGGGGGAGGGGGGGGAGTTCACGCGGATACCCGTCAGGTGGTAGCGCGTGCAGCGGGGCCAGGTCGCGTAGATGAGCATGCGATCCATTGTCTGTCCTATTGAACACAGCTCTCGACAATCGAACCACAAACTCATCCAGCGACTCTATTCGCAGGTCACGCGCGATCACGTCATCGCGACCGGCACCCGTGATGACCCGTATGTTTTGCTGGGCTTGGCAAGCGTTTCCGCTGGGCCTGGGAGGTTAGCGCGTACCATGCGGGGGCGGCGTAAGTGAGGCGTGACCGGATATACGTCTTGTAAATCCCCAGTTTCGTCCGTGTAGGAAGTCCGGACGCTAGTACCGGCCACAGGAAAGCGCGGGCTGTTCTCGCCTGGTTGACCGCTCGGTCCACCTGCGAGCCCATCCGGAGCGCGCGGTCGATACTGCATCCGAAATACACGACTGGGGATTCCCAAGACACATCCTGGCCTCTGAACTTTAAACACCCTGACATGGAGCGCCTCTTGCTGGGATATAGCGCCGTCGTGTTATCCACGTTGACGGACATGCGCCACCTGTCGAGCCACTCCGGCAATCGGTCCACCATGCGCAGCATGCGCCCAGTTGCGAGCTCCGGCTTTCGGGACGAGGTAACTTATGCGCTGTCGTCGGCGAACAGCGCGAGCATGACGTCCACCTCATCATCTCCCGAAGGATCATTGAGTGCGGGGATGTCGTTGGTGTAGGCCGCGTACAGGCACGGGGATAGGCAACTACCCTGTGGCACTCCAGCACGCATGGCCTTCACCGAGGAGTGCCTCCGTTCCACCGGTACCCGGAAGGTCCTGCCTTCCAAGAATGACGCCACTAGTCTCACAAACGCCAGCCAGTGGTGGATCACCCGCGTCAGTTGCAACGTGGTCGAGTGGCCGCTCCGGATGCCGAACTGTTCATCCCTTATGGAAATGTACAGCTTCAGCCTCCGAAGCAGAAGCCTCTCGAACAACTTGGCGATGTAGGACAGCAGCATTATCGGCCGGTAGCTTCCAGACAAGCTTCGGGGCTGCCCAACTTCGGCAGAACGATAACCCTCCCCTCTTTCCAGGTCTCCGGAAAGTGGGCCGTCCGGAGAATGCCATTTGCGATCTGTGTGAGAGCCACGGCTGCTCGCTTAGGCATCATCACCAGCGCTGTGGGGGGGATGTCATCGGGGCCTGGAGCTTTGCACCTCGAGAGGCGAAGTGTGACTTTCCGCTGAATGGCGGATTCGGGCTCTGAAGGAGCTCTCGAATGCGGCACTCCGCCTGCTCGTGGTGCTCTGTGAACGACGGCGCCGCTGTGGGTGGTGAAAACTGCGTGTGTAGATGTGATGCAAGCACCTCGGCGCGTGCCTGCGCTCCGTAGTGTTTCGCGCCTGTGGTGTCTAGGAGTGGAGTGATGGTGGTCTTTGGCCTCGTGAGACGTCTGTTTAGGGCGTGCTGGTTAGTATCGTTTTCGCTGGCATGGAAGACTGTACTCTCCCAGCCTGCTCCACGACACTCCCTCACCTGCGCAGACAGTTCCTCGGCCAGCTTGTTGAGTTGTGCCTTGATCCTCGGACAGCGGGTGCGGGCCCAGAGTTTTCTCATCTGACGTTTCCTCTGCAGGTCCGCCAGTAGGCTCGGGGAGAGCTCACCCCGCCGGCGCGCTGTCTCCGGTACAACGGTGGAAGTGTGGAAGTGAAGCGGCGAGCGGCGGCCTCCACCTTGTCCGGGGTACACAGTTGCCCGGCGATGGTGATGTCGACTAGGCTATCCTGATAGACGGCCCAGTCGAGCCTCTCTCTGGTGCGCACTCCTTCCCTAAGGATTGCTCCGGAATCGTGCGTGATGAGGATGGGTAGGTGTTGAGTGTCGAGGTAGTACAGGACCTCGATGTTGACCGTGGCCTTGAGGTTCCGGTGTAGGGCGATGTCCAGAACGTCCGGGGTGCGCAGGGTATCCGTAGGCACGTGTGTAGGACACGGTGGACCTTGCACCGTGTAGCCGCGCTCTTCCGAATCCTCCTGCAGCCTGAAGCCAGCGTTGTTGTTGTTGACGGGCGATCCCCAAGCTGGATGCTTGGCGTTCGCCGACCAACAACACCTGGCCGCCGTTCCCTAGCACGTTGTGGACATCTCCTAGGTCAAAGCTGCTCCCGGGATGTCTGTACGCCGCGTAGATCCTGAGCTCCTCCCCCGCCATGTGAACGACTATACCAGTCGAGCTCATGTCGGCGAAGGGGCCCTACTGAGACAGTTCGTAGTAGACGACGTCTCGCCGAACGAGCACAGCCGTACCTCTCCCCTCCACCTCGTCCCTCCGATACGCGTCGTAATGCGATAGCCGGAGGCTCTGTGTCGGCCTCAGCCAAGTATCGCCCAGCAGGATGACATGTATGTCATACTGCTGAGCGAGCAGCCGAATATCGTCACTCTTGCCTCCTATACTTCCGGGGTTCCAATAAGCGACCCTGAGCTCGTCACGATCCATCACTGGCTCCCCGTTGGTTGGCCCCGTGCGCGTCTGATTTGCGCCGAGATGCGCGGGTCCCTGAGCACTCTGGACAGCTCGTCTTTCACGACCGCCCTCAGCTCCTCTCTAACGATCTCTTGGATTAGCTCCCTGAGATCGTCAGCGTGGACCCTGGGCTCGTCGCGCCGACGCCGCTCCCTTACGGAGCGAGTCGGTCCCCGCGCAGGTGGAGGGGGGGGGGAAAAGATGTCCGTGGTGAGGGAATTGGTGTCTGCAGTATGTGGTGAGTCGGTGCGCGTGATGGTGAGCGTGCGTGTTCCGGGTCCCTAGCCTGTGTGAGTACTCGGCGCCCTGCGGTCGCGGTGGTCTCCTGTTGCGGAGGGTGGCAGCTTTGGACGGCCACAGCTTGGAGCTTCCTCTTGCGAGTGCGCCTCCTCTTGGGCTTGGTCGTCGTTACCCGCCTGGGTTTGGGGTCGTTGGCCGGGGCGGCAAGAGATGGGCCTGGGCCGTACGTGTGCGGGCCCTTACAGTTGGCTCAGGTCGGGGTGGCTCCTCTCGGCAGCGGGCAGTCCCCGACTGCATGGACCCCACCGCAGCGAACGCACCTAATCTCCCGATGGCAGTTCGCAGAGGAGTGTCCGAAGAGCTGACAACGTTCACACTGTGCTGGTCCCTGTCTGCCCTTCCACCCCTCTACGACCACTCCGGGCATACAGAGGAGCTCCCTCACCTCGTAGAGGCGTGTGAGCTCCTCGATGTTCAGGCGGTCCAGCTACGCGTGGTTCAGGCAGCCGGGTCTCCCGCCTCTCGCCGGTATGTGCCGCACGAAGCGCACCGGGAAGCCAAGGCCCCTGAGGTCCTCGGCGATGCACTCGGTGTCTGTCCCCACTGGCAGACCTTTAATACCCACCTTGGTGGGGAGGTCTGAGGGTGGGGAGTAACAATTCCACTGCACCGCTGGGTTCTCCTTAGTCGGGACCGTCAGGAGGGCCTGAACTGTGACTGAGTGCGATGATTCCGCTACTGCGACCACCTTGGAAGCGGGCGAGGATGCCGCGCGCTTCTGCGGGCGTAGCTCCTCCAGCTCCGCTAGAAAGTCCTTCCGTTCTTCCTCTGAAGGGAACAGGGGTCTCCTGACAACCGTACGTTCCACCTTCTTCCTTGGCATCCTTGGTAGAGCGGCTCCGATGGTGGTTTGGTCCTCCGTCGGACTCGCTGTACACTCCCCGGACCTTTCTACAAAAAGGTCGGGGAGTGTGTCGTGACACGCGCGCTCACTTCGTTTCGGACGTAGTCGGCTCCCGTGATGACCCGTAGGGAGATGTTTTGCGGGCGCTTCCGCTGGGCCTGGGAGGTTAGCACGTACGGGGGCGGTGTAAGTGAGGCGGGACCAGATATATATGTGTTGTAAATCCCCAGTTTCGTCCGTGTAGGAAGCTCGGATGCTAGTACTGGTTGCAGTAAAGCGCGGACTGGCCTCGCTTGATTGACCATTCGGTCAGCCTGCGAGCCCATCCGCAACGCGCAATCGATAATGCATACGAGATACACGGAGATTCCCAAGACACATCCTGGCCTCTAAACTTTAACCGTCCTGGCATTAAGCGCCAATATAGTGACATATAGCGTCGCCGTCTTATCCCCGTTGATGGACAGACAAGCACCACTTGTCGTGCCACTCCGGCAACCAGTCCAGCATGCGTTGCATGCGCCCAATTACGAGCTCCGGCTTTCGAGATGATGTTATATAGGCGCTGTCATCAGCGAACAGCGCGAGCATGACATCCGCCACACCCGCTCCCGAGGGTTCATTCAGTGTGGGGATGTCGTTGGTATAAGCCGCTTACAGATAAGAGGACAGGCAGCTGCCCTGTGGCACTCCGGCATGTATGGCCTTCACCGAGGAGTGTCTTCGTTCCACCGCTACTCTGAAAGTCTCACCTTTCAAGAATGATGCCATTAGTCTCACAAGCGCCAGCAGGACGCCGGCTTCCACCAACTCGGACAGGACCCCTGGGTGCCACACCCTTACCTGCGTCAGTTGCAGCGTGGTCGAGTCGCCGCTCCGGAAGCCGAACTGTTCATCCTTTATGGGAATGTACAGCTTCAGCATCCGGAGCAGAAGTCTCACGAACAACTTGGCGATGTTTAACAGCAGCTCTCTCTTTCTAGGTCTCCGAAAAGTGGGTCGCCCGGAGAATGTCATTTGCGATCTGTGTGAGAGCCCCCCACAGCGCTGGATATCGTCGGAGGCTGGAGCTTTGCGCCTCGAGAGTGCGACTTTCCGCAGCTCAGATGGGGAGATGAAATCCGTAGCGCTGAGCGGCAGAGTCGGGCTCTGAAGGAGCTCTCATAAGTAGCACTCTACTTGCTCGTGGTGCTCTGCGGATTTCGGCGCCGCTGGGTGTGGTGAAAATTGTGTGTGCAGGTGCTATGCGAGCACTTCAGCGTGAGCCTGGGCTCCATAGTGTTTGGCGCATGTGGTGCCTAGGAGTGGGCTGGTGGTGGGTTTTGGCCTCGTGACACGTTGATTTAAGGCATGCAGATAGTGTCGATCTTGCCGGCCTGGAAGATTGTACTCTCCCAGTCTCCTCCTCGACACTCTCTTACCTTCACAGAGCAGGATGCTTGGAGTTCAGGTCGCCAACCAACAACACTCTGTTCTAGTCACACCTGTACGGCTCTGCTTCGGGCTGTCCAGAGCGGCGGTAAGGCCCCGATAGCAGGTAGCATCCACCGATCCGCTGATAAAGGCGGCCTCGAAGTCCGTGGCAGACGCAGCAGTCGCAGCAGAGATTGAGGCCGGCGACGTCAGCGATTTCTCTTCGGGCGTTGCTGGTCCGGCATTTCCGTGCGACCTTCCGGACTTCCTATGGTTGCAGGCGATCGAGGCGGCGATGGTGTTTCGGCGGTCGAATAGGACGACTCCACGATTGCTACCATCTTGAAGGGGCCTTCAGCGGGAGAGGGCCCCGCGCGCTTTTGTGGTCGTAATTCATTAGGCTCCGCATTGAAGTGCTCTAACTCCCCTTCGGTCGGGAACAGCGGTCGCATTACGGTGACCCTCTCCTATTGGCTTCTTAGGCATCTCGAGATGATGGTGGTGATGACGGTGTTTAGCAGCTCTGTCCTCCGTCGGACTCGCTGTCCACTCTTTGTTCGAAAAGGTCGCGGAGTATGTCACGCGGTGTGGTTTCGTACTGTTCCTGGTCTTGATCTGGTTGTATACACACTTACCTACTTTAAAAAGCTTAATACTATCAGTTTCTCTTTTGAGTTAAATGTTGGAACTATAGAGATGTAGTTGATAATGCCTTTCTGATACCTGTAATTAATTTTCTTGCCAATGTCGTCCATTATAGAGAACAAGATCTCACGTTTATTGGTGGGGACTCCCTTGATCTTTAACATTGTTTAAGCGGAATCGTTGCTTTTGCAATGCAAGGTCAAACTTCCTCCTTGCTAGGTCAGTTTGTAGACAGGTAATTACATCGTACACATAAATTTTTATACTGGCAATACGTGATATAAATTCTGATATATTACTTTCAACTATTATAAACATAAATTTATTAAGTATGTGTAGTTTTAAAAACATGACATCCAGTTGTCGATGTACAATATCTCAAACGTCAGGATTGTAAAATACTTAAATAAACTGCGACAAATTGATATAGTTTTATTATAACACTTCTGCTGAATTCATCTGTTTGTGGATTTCATGACTCCATAAAAATCTTTGAATATTAATTCAATTGGTTTGACACTCAAAGTATAAAAATACATTGTTAATTATTAAATTGAATCACAATTTATATCACGTATTGCCAGTATAAAAAGTTATCATTAGCAAAAACGAGACAACGTTGGATTGAAATGTAATAAAAAAAGTACGGAATAAAAGAAGAAGAAGTGAGTTTACCTGACTTCCAGTATATATGTGTTATCTATGTCTGAAGTTATTATAATGTTTTTAATGAAATGAGAAATAAAATCACATTTTTAAATAATAATTGCTGTTACCTAAACGGAATGAAATTTTTTTCTTTTTATCGTGGAATATTTTTATATAATGGCGTCGGAACAACCAGACCTGTTGTTTTTCGATACCTTTTCGCATGATACTAGCGAGGTAAATTTTAGAATTCTACCTTAAAACCATTAAGCTTTCAGATACGAAGTCAGCTGACTTTTGTTTTGTTATACTTCATTCAGTAAATATCTTATTGTAACAATAACCACAGTACGAAGGCTGGTGCCTTAAATGAACATGAAAACGTAAATATACGTGGTCGTATGAACAAAAATTGATGTTTTTTAATTAGTGACTATAATTATCATTCGGAATTTATGTCATTATAATCTAACATATTTCATTATATTAGATTATAATGACATAATACAAGTGTCCTGATATGAAATGAAATTTAATAATATAACAGTATGGATAATGGAATATGTAAACATTGCTTCAATTTTAAAATTTGTCAAGGTGTATCTAAGCGATTCTGAGCCTTAAATATCTTGGCCATGGGCCAAATATCATCTAATCTTATATGTAAAACCATATTTTATAAAAAAAATGACTGCACTAAATGTTTGTAAGTAGGGAGTAAATTGAATTAAATAATAAACTTAATTGCAGGAGCTCAATTTAGACTTGGTCCAATTCCCAAAGTCTGTGTTTGTAAGAGAGATACGTATTATTCCTCTTGGAGCTCGAGTAGAAGGTGATTTCCCTGGTGGAGTAAGGCTGGGTGCTACTAACCCTACTAAATTTCACATTGACTTTTTTGTGAATGACTTAAGTAAGCCAGGAGCATCTACTTTTGAAGCTTTGGGTAGTTTAGAATATTGCCAGAATGGCCAAATACACATGGAGTGCAGTAACAATACTGAACAGCCAAGAATACCCACAGATGGTCTAGTGTTAAGAGGTAAAATGGTTTGCAACTATTCTTTACTGATTTGTTAATACTTTATGTGTAACATCACCGCACATTGGTTAGGAATCTTGAGTACAAACACACATATTGCAGCTTGTGCAGAACATGTTTGCTTGTTAAAAAGATAGAGATGGGGCATATGTATTAATTTTACAAAAGCTTTTAATTAATGAGCATATATATATATATATATATATATATATATATATGTAGCATAGATGTTTGTTACACTTTCATTAACACAAAAAAGAATTAATGGATTTCTAGAAAATTACAGTCATAAATTACAATCTATAATAATTGTTTGTCCCAAAAAAATAATAGCTTCCCTGGAATACATTTGTGCGTGTGGAGTCTCTGAGCTCAACATGATTATAAATTGTGTCTTTATTATTAAGTAGCTGTGCTCCGCTGTTACATCAACATTTTAAATGATGTTTTTATCCTAGTGTATCTTTGGCACCGCACAATCCGTAGGTACCTCTTGGTCGGCCAACACCGACGTATGGTGACATGTAAGGTGGCAAGTTTTGTGCAGTTTATGAGTAACCTATTAACTATTGTATGATGTTTAGTGAATAAGTATTTTTCATGTTTCTTTTCTTTGATCATAAGTTTGTTTGAGTGAATGTTCTAATATAAATGCCCTCAACAGATTGATAGATAATAACCCACCTACTGGCTAAATGACACTTTAGTAATATAGCCCATTGATTAATTGGCTAGCTCAGCTTGTAATGTAGTCATTAATCCACATGTCATAGATGTTTATATTATATGTGTTATAATATTTCTTAAATTTATAAAATATATTAAAGATGTTTCCGTTATCTAGTACTTTTTACAGAAGTCCTTATGGTACTTACCACAGTACTCGGCTAATTTGGTGTGGTAAGTACACATATTATTTTAAAAAGGTGGGTAAAGCAATTTGCATTAATGTGCAGACATCAATGGCACTATCAATCACCAAATTGGCACCAATAATAATAATATCTGTGGACTTATCACACCAGGTCAGCCTAGCCCTGTGCTAAGTACCATAAGGATTTTGTGACAGGTACTAGACATCGGAAATATATTTAATATTTTTTATACATTTAACAAATATTATATATTTAAGATTTTATTTATAGAAATACACATATAAACATCCATGACATAGGCGGGATTCGAACCCGCGACCTCTAGCGTAACACGCGAACTAACCGCCATGTGGTAACATGAGCTGAGCCAGCCGGTCTACTTTGTCGTTTGTCGTGTTATTATAATACTATTGAAAACTATTCCAAACTATTTTTGCAGTACTGAGTATAGTGTTGTATAAATATTATTTAAATTTTAAAAAATGTTCGAGTTTCATGTCTAGCCTTATGAGTTTGATACACAACTATAAGTGCAGGCTTGCTTAATCCACTTTAATCATAATTATTTAGCTTGTGGTATGATGACTCATACATTTACACAAAGACAATAAAACTTTTCTCTTTTCATCCTATTTCAGGTTGGTACACCACTATAACTCTAGCAGTGTACGGAAATTTGACTCAAGTGATTCCTGATGCACCAGTAATAGTGAACCAGCCTCCTACTATCCAAAGACCAGTGTCACAGGATCCTAGCGCATTGCCGGCTAACATTCCTCAAACTTCAGAATGGAACCAAGAAGTCCCAAATCCAATCCCGGCCTTACCCTACACTGGTAACGTAGCTACAAGCAATCCTGATGCATATGGTCCTAATCAATATCCAGAAAATTATGACAATCAATTGTACAGAAATGAATACTATGCAAATGAAGCTCCAAAAGATCCGAGAACCTACCATCACATGGAAGACAATGAGTGGGAGAAAGAGAGGCGTGAAATTAGTTGCGAAAGAGACGGAGATAGATTGAGGCATAGTCCACGATCGTTGGAGCTCGATAGAGATAGAGAGCGACGTGAAGGTAGAAGCCGGAGGCATTCTGTTGACAGAGGCAGGAGTCGCGAAACATCCAGGCACAGGGACCGTAGTAGGGATTTAGACAGAATAGACAGACTACGCTCTAGATCCAGAAGCCGCGACAGGGATTACGTGGTAAAGGGCGAATATCGCCCTGGAAGTCGCTCCAGGTCGCGCAGCATCGATCGAGATCGCGATTGGGATAGAGGTTCCTACAAAAAAGATGATTATCGACGTCATCGTGATTCGTCCTACGATCGTTCACGCGGTGGCTCCTATGAGCCGCGATCACCTTCTTATAAGAGAGCACCGTCCTATGAACGTAAAATACCTTACGAAAAGGCCGGGCCTTACGACAAAAGGAGCTCGTCCTTTGAACGGCGTGCTCCATCGCCGTATGATAGGAAACGTCACTCGCCTTATCGAGTTCGTGGCTCCAGTTACGGGAGCCGATCGCCAAGTCGCGATGATCCAAGGAAACGCCCGCGCACCCCTCCCGGTGACAGCAGAAGACCGATGTCCCCCCGGGACGGAGACGTAGCGAGCCCTATTAATTCCGTCAGGTCTGAGGAAGCCCCTGAATACGATAGAAGTGGCAAACAAATTCCACGCATCGATTTCTACCATCCAAAATACAGACATAATAGTTCTATACGTAGCCCATCTCAAGAGGTTGACGCGGCTTTTGCTGAGCAGCAACATACTAGTTTGGTGACTGTTCCTATAGTGGATACTACAGCAGCGAAAGTTGTCGAGATACCCTCGCGTAATCCAGAAGAAGAACGGTCAATGGACGCTGAACCATTTGAACCTATATTGTCTGATGAAGAAATTTGCGACGATTTAGACGGAAGTTCGTATATGGACGTGGATTACGACGTTAAAGAATACTGCGGTGTCGATGATATCATTAAATACTACAACCCTTTCAAAGATGAATGGCGAGTTTATGACTATGAGAACAAAGTATTCTTACTCTCAGTCAATAAGGACAAAGTCAAAGATGTAAAGAATGCAAGTTTTGAGGAACTATGCGACGCTAATATCGATCTGTTCAAAATATGGGATATCACCAAATGTGCAAAGAAAAGGGAGCAGAAATTCTTTTGTAACACCTTCTTGGATATAGATAATTCCTCGCGGGAGGACTGGGTGCACCAGTGTGAACAACTGTACGTGGCATTGACAAGTTTGTGTAAAAACTCTGACATTGTCACTAGAATTTTCTGCTCTCACGATAAAGAGAACGACTCTGAGGATTTCCTCGATATTTATAATTTGCTGGTGACGTTCTGCAGAATTGGCTTGAACTTTGATTTCGCTTTAGCTCAGCAGCAACCTACTTACAAAATTAGACACATGAAGTGTGGGATTCGCCTCGTCGAAGCGTTGATGTCGCATCAACATAGCGGCCAGGTCATGAAACGCTTGCTAGATAATGGTTTAAATATACCCATGCAACTTCTAATTATGTATGCCAAAGAATATATGGCACTAAGCATTCGTCTTATGATACTCAAATCTTTGAACGCGTGCTTGTCATCGAAAGAGGCTATCGATAGCTTTATGCAAAATGCCATGTTCCCGAAGTTTGACAAGAACGACAGTATGAGAAGACCTATGAACGGATATCAGGCTCTTATTGCGATGATGCAGTGCAACCCATTAGGCAGAATCAAGTTCTCACTGAGTGCATTAATAAAAAAGCTAAACACGTACGAAGTTTTGGAAAAACTTCACGTTTTGGTCATGGGATATAGTAAAAAGATTTCACAAAACAATCAGCCAGAACACACGGAATTATCTGAAAAAGAAATCAACTTCATAGTCGATGCTATGGAAGAGATTTTATACACGTATCGGACTCAGTGCTTTCATCTTTCACAGCCTAAACGTTTTCTTCCCGCGTCGGCACAGTTCGATATCAGTAAAGAATGTTCCAATGAGATTCTGCTAGAATTTTTCAATACTCACCGCATTCTAGATGTTTGCGTTTTTCTCTTAACATGTCCCTCAACATGTAATAACTTGGTTGTGACCAGTCCTATACACAACCTCATATTCGAGCTCGTCAATACACACAATGGGTTGAAGTACCTATATAAAAAAATGGATCTCAGCGAGATATTGTTTAGGATATTAGTGCACCCATACGGACAGCAAAGTACTGAAGAAACCACCTACCCTCACGACAGCAGCTTGAGTAACTACAGCGATTTACAAATATTAGGCCTGGAACTCGCGTACAGGCTAAAAGCCATGTATTATTTACAGTCCATCTGTGACGTGCAGGCCGGAAAGGCTGATGAAAATGAATTAATTGATCGACTGCAATCCTTATATTGCCTTAGCTTCGGCAACGTGGGTAAAACTGCAGTCCCAAATGTTATCGTGATGGGAGACAACGCGGAATGTTTAATGGACGTCTTTGAAAATGACTTAAAGGCTAAAGGCAAAAGTGATTCACCGTTCAAACAAAAGTCACCAGCAAAAGGCTACGCCATTGAACTAATCGTATCAGCCGTGAGATACGCTGCTAACGTTCCTTTTCTCAAGAAATATGGCCAGAGGTTGATCAATGTATCAAAGGAACATGACAGATTTGAACCCAGCGTGTCCAGTATTATACAGGAAGTCATACCATACTTAAAACCCGTTGAAAAAAGTAATGTTTTGTCAGGGGAAGATCTCGCCGAATGCATAGAAATGCTCAAAGCTAGTCTGGAGCACTCGGCCGATCTGCCCGGTGAACTTATGACGTGTTTGAGAATCTTGCGCCACTACTGCATTTCTGATTATGAAAAGAACATATCGACTGTATGCGAGTCTCCAACTGAAGAATACGTCGAGCTCAAATATAAGTATAACGTATTGCAACTGTTCTCACTGGACGGTGTGCTCCACATATCTGGGATACTGGATCGACTGGCGACACACTTCGACCAGCCCAGTATGCACACTTCGTTTTTCGCTTCCGTGAGAGGCTTACAACTTGCGCAAATACTCGTTCCCTGCCTGAGATTACTCGACGAGATGATAGTGAGAGTCGTTAGAAGTCGCGGACCGAGATTCCGCGACTTAACTGCCGCGCCGATTCTGCTCAAAACTTATGGAATAGCGAAGTCGTTCCCTGTCGGTTCCATAGGATATAGAACTGCGGCTAAGGCGGCCAAGGCGGCCGTGAGGGCACTCCTCGCGTACGCTCAACCGATTGCCGATGACGCTAACGACGGGGACTCGATACGGCGGGGCCTATGGACTTCACTCTGCTCGGAAGTGATCTCTTATATAATGACTGCACCGTACACCTTCGTGCCAGGTTTATTGATATTTTCCGAACTGCTTCCTCTACCGTTGCCCATGCAAACGAAGATAACACCTACAGAGAGGGAATTGGCCGATGCTGCGAATGAAAGACGACTTTGGTCTGCTCACTTGCATGCGCTCTCCAATGACTTGGTGGATATGATCCAGATCATTTGTATGTCAACGTATCGGCCCGTGGTCCACATGTTGAGACGAGTGTGTGTTCAGATCGCAGATTTGGCGCCCAATACGGCGGCTATAGTCGCCCGCGCGGCCGTCGGGGCAGTCATGCGCGAGATGAAAGAGGGTGAACCGGCTTCGGCCAGTTTAGCGAGAGTCCTTGGCTTTTTGGCCTGTTTGGTGTCGCATGCTCCCGTAAAGTGTGCAGTTCTGCACGCGATGAGCGTCGGCGGCCCGAAGGCTAATGATATTCAAGTGGCGCTGTGTAGCGTGCTGAGCGTCTCGCACGGCTCCAACGAGCACGCGGCCGCTCAGGAGTTTGCGGCACATTCGCTGGCCGCCTTCTGCGATGCCGAGGTGACGTTGACTCCTCTGTACGCCGCTACGGAGGTCGTCACGGCCAACTCTTTACCCAGCAAGGAGACTCTAGCGGCCTTCCTCGACGCGACGGCCGACTGTCTCGAGTCTGCGACAAAAACCTGTGCCGTCACGTCATCCGTTTTGAGGGCACATTTCGTGCTGACAGAACACGAGTACGGATTCTTACAGTTCAAGAAGTTTGTTTCGAAGAAGAAAGCTGCGCTGGGGAAGTATTTCAAATGGGCCTTAGAGGGACCCGGCGAGGACAGGGCCGAATGTCTCAACCTGTATATAGATTTAATAAGGATACTGAAGTTGGAGGAGGGAGAGGGGCCCGTGGGTCGCAAGAGCGTCCTGACGCTATCCGAGATGGCAGACATGGTCGGGTACTCGCCGACGGATACAGACCATCCAGTCATGACTTTGGAGAAAACATTGAGAGTGAGTATTTTTCTAACTTCTACTTAGGGGCTTCCACACAAATCTGCGAAGTCAGGACGCAAAGACCAAAGTTGTGAACGCAGCGCACATTTAGTAAGCGTTGTGCTTGAGTTGCGTGGGCGCAATTAAAAAGGCGGAAAATCGACACCATAACAGTTAGTGCATACCAATTGATAGTTACAGTTTACAGTCAGGCCGATAATAGGTTTGCCTATATATTACGTATATATATATACGTGGCAAATGGCAACCTACACATGACTGAATGACGGAGTAATCAGTGGTACTCCTGGGTAAGTGCAACAGTGCAGTGTGTTATGTTGTATGTCACAGTTTATTCATTAGGCAATATTGTGACCTTCAGGAGAGAAACTCCGACGAGGAAATACTAGCGAATGCCACCTTCCTCATGACGAATTTACAAAAGCTGAAGACGCTGGACGAAACCCCGCCGCCGCCCGAGGCTGCAGAGGCCACGGTTTCACCCGAGCCGCTGGTGGCGCAGTTCCTGGCGCGGCAGATCTACTGCCTCGGAGACTCCAGCGACGAGAGGCTCACCAGCGCCTACTGGCTCACCGTGCCGCCCGCCAACGACGACGACGTCAATCACAACGATCTGGTATGCGCTGCTCAATATAACACGTGCATCATTAAAGTGAAACTGTTCTACAATACACAGCGCAACACTCTGCTACGTCCATATACTTACCGTGACTCGTCTCAGCTATCCTTATGGCCTGTATGTTTTTCACGTGTGTGTTCAGTTAAATCTGAATGTTTCACTTGAGCCACTGTTGAGAGTTGCTTTCGTAAAACTATATGAATCGTTCATCTTTTAAAATATACCTTAGGTTCTTTGTTCGGTGCAGCTGTGTTTACTTAAAGTTGTAGGGCGCCTTGCCTGCGTCACGAACAGAAACTATTCATTTGGTGCATGTAAAATATATTGAGCAACAGAAGCGATCAGAAATGTAAGCTGCTAAATTCAGTGATACCGTATGAAAATTGATGAAATGGTAAAACGACTGATGATTACCGAGAAGACAACTGAAAGAAAAAGAAGAGTTGAAGACAACAAGATTTGTGTTCTTGTTAACGCAAGTCATGTTCCTGGCTTGCCGTGTGGCCATGACTGTAGCTGTGTATGTACGTTGCAGGTGTCGTGCGACATCATGGAGGTGGCGCACACGCACCTGTCCGCGGGGGCGGGGCCTGGCGGGGCGGAGTCGCTCGCGGCGGCTGTGCGGCGGCTCGCCGGTTGCCTCGACGCGCGCCCCGAAGCGCTGCCCTGCGACGACAAGCGGCCCGCTGGTGAGTGACTCGCCATTCTCCGTGCCGTAGTGTTGTTCACAGCGACTCGGGACGGTACGAGCGGGGTGCTCCTCCAACCAGTATGGGTGTTAAATTATAACACTGTTGCGACTCGCAGTTTGTTGAGGAAGGTTTGTCAGTTAAGAACTGTCACATATAACACACTGAGATAGTAGTTCAGCGATTAATTTATAATATACGTCTATAGAAATGCTTATAATTTAGCGTCATTTTATATAGCAACACTGCTAGAGCAGTGGTACGTGCCTCTGAGCGCCTGTGCATTTACTTATGTTGACGACCCGACGTTTTTGCGTGTACAGTGGCACTGAGCCGCGTGCGCGGTGAGGGCGGCGCGGACGCGTTCCGATCTCGCCCGCCCAACACGTCGCGGCCGCCGTCGCTACACGTGGACGACTTCACCGCGCTGCACCACGCGCCGCACGCCGCGCACGCCACCCACGCCGCTCACGCGCCGCACACGCCGCACGTCTCACACGCGCCCTACGCACACCACCCGCATCCGCATCAGCAACACGCACAGCACCCGCTCACCAGGTATATATATATATTTATGCTAGTGCCAGGTTTAGGGTACGTTCTGTGTACCAAATAAATCGAGCGCCCCCCACATGCGGTGCCTACTTGTTTTAGACAGCACAAGCCCTTGCTTGTGCAAGCTGGGGCCGCGAACAAAGTAAGCTGCATCCCGTGATGAATTCGGCATTACATTTAATTTATCGTCACTGAGAGTTCCGCAGTCGGCTGTGATTTTGAAAACTGAGCAAAAAAGTGGGCAAGGAAATGAATAAGTTTGTCGACATGACGTGGTTCGAGGCGCGCTCGCAGTTCTCTTCACCTTCACCATTCTTACCATATGCATAAAGAGATTGTAAAATAATTTATTGTAGACACCACACACTTCTGGAATGAAACTGTTAAAAGTAATATCTGCGGACTTGTCGCTACACGAGCCGCGTGCTCTGTACAGCAAGCACTTGTGTTACAACAGAAATATACTTCATACTTTTCTTTATAAGCTTAATTAATAATATTTAAAAGCTTTCTTTTATAGAAATACACATTACAATACCTAGAAAATATAGTTCGTCCGATATATGGGTTTTGGTCGAAACCGAAACAAAAAATAGCTTCATTAAAAGATTGTACAGACCTGTCTCTTTGTGTGCATAAATATTATTTTTGCAGGGGCTCCCGACGTTTCGGCGGCGCCACCCCGGTGCACGCGCACTACCGCCATCTGTGAGTATTGATTGCTATATTCAAACTCAATGTGTTTACAGTCGCGTGAATATTGTTACTATTTAAATGATTACACAACCACCATGAAGAATGTTATACTATGAATTAGTAACAAAAAAAAAAACGTTCGTAATTTTACAGAAGGCAAGAATGAATATGCTGCGTTCGCTTTATGAATGCAGTGACGTCCGTACATAGGTAACCATACATAGAGTACACAAATCGTTCCTAGTCTGATTAGGATTAATTGGATGTGTATTCCAATCTGTCTGTTGACGTCACTAATCTTCGCACGAACAAAGTACAGTTTTGTTCATTTGACATTACAGTTTCATACACGGATGGCCACAGATGTCGCTACTAGATACTTTGCGTACAACACCCCGCGGGGCTCTGCGACCGACGTGCGGGGGGGGGGGCAGTGGTCGGTGCTGTGCCTAATTATGCTTATTCTTCGGCATAAAGAGCACTCGGAATCTTTCGACGACGGGCGACGAACATGGCAATAAATCTTATGCAGAGACCTTCCATTTCCCCAGCCCCCAGTGGAGCAACGAACTCTCGCATGCTACACGAAACCTGACAGTAGACAGTGTAGTTTACCTCGATCTCATGTGAGCGAGCCACTCGGTAGCTCCTGTACGGCTACAGCAAATATTCACATGTGTGTGTGTGCGTGTGTGTCAGACGCGGGCGCGGCGCGTGGGAGATGGGCGCGCAGCACTTCGGACACTTCGGGCCCTCGGCGCAGTACGTCATGGGTGAGTTCACAGTGCAGGTCATGGACGCCTCGTGTCTCAGTTGCGCATGCGCCAGACTCGGGCAGCTCGCGACAACATCGGGTGCTGAGTAGTCATTGGACGAACAATGTGTTTTATACTTCACACACCTCTCGAGCAGCACAAATCATTCTCCGAACACAGATGTGAACTAATTCTCCGATTTCTGAATGTTCCTAGTCGAACTAGCCATCCTCTGTGTACTTTTGTTGTTAGTTACAGATGGAGCGTCTGGCTCAACTTATAATCATTTATATAAAGTAATGTGAATAATTTGCTTTACAAGATTTCCCCCAAAACAATATGAACATCACAATTAGCAAAAAAAATGTCATGTATAAACTTATTTTCAGCATCTGTTCTAAGTCTATGCATAACATTATAAATGCGCTACTTTGATTATGACTATTTACTTTGTTTTTGAGTCTGCATTGAACATTGTGACCTGTTAAACTATTGTCATTGCTGACTGTACGTGTTGTGTCGGTGTACGCAGGCGGCCCGGGCTGGGGCGGGGGGCGCCCGCAGCGCGGCCCGCGCCACCGCTCCTTCATGCGCTGAGCGGCGCGCGGCGCAGCGGCGAGCTGCACGCGCCCCCTACGACACAATATACACTTGCACCGCTGCCGCTGTTTCATTTCCTCCCGCCGGCTCGTTTGTGCGCACTGGCCTCGCCACCTACGGACTGCTGCTACTGTAGACCGCCGTTGTCGGCATTAGCACAGACGTCTACGCCACTGTTATAGTTGTACCGGAAAAGTAAAATACAGCCCAATCTCTCACAGTTTATATTTTGGGCTCGAGAGCTCAATTTAGTTCTTTCTACAATATTCAGAAGCACTAGACAACTAGCAATTTGGCTTGTACTGCTGTCCTAATTAATATTATAAATGTTAAAAGTTTGTATGTTTGTTATTATTTCACACAGAATCGTCTGAACGAATTTGAATCATTACAATTCGGAACAATATTTAAAAAAATTCTATCCCTAAAAATATGAGTCGCGCCCATGGGATAGAGTTGACAGCGCGGGGCACAGCTAGTACTGGGCGCCGAGCTCTCAACATCAACATCAAACACAGGTAACACTCACTGCCGGGCGGGTTGGTCCTGGCAGACAAGTAAACTTAAAACATGTGATGACAGTTACGGAATATTTTGATTTTTGGAACAAAAATTGCCATAAATTTAGATCTAGAACGATGTCGCGAGCAGCAATAACAAATCGCGACTGCAGGTCAAAGAGCCGCTCAACGCACAGCCGAGACTCCTGGAACGAGCTGTCTGAATATAGTTACACGTGCAGCTTCTATGAGCAACGCTTCTGCTAAGAAAAAAAAATTATAAAAAAAATCCCAAGCACACACAACATACTAAAATTGCAATCATTTCCAAATGATTGGTTCAGTCTTTGTGTTATACTTGCCCAACGATTTGTCGCTAGGTTTTACATTCATATGTTAATATTTTGAATGTATTAAATCGTGTCAACCCTCTAGAAAATGTCGCATCAATTAGTTTACATATTTGAACTTTAGCTAGTCGGTTTTGTTTTATAGAAACGAGGCAAAACAGGGCAAAACAAGAGGGCAAACGAAAATTTGAGCCTTTTTACGACTACCGACTCCCATGAACATCTACATAATTACTATGCTGTTGCGTTGCCCTTCATCCACCCCATTGGGCCACCGGCTACTCACAAACCGCACGAAACGCGACGCCGAAGATGTCACTTTACGGCTGCGTTATGAGAGCGAGAGGTACTTCCCCGGTCGTGCCGGCCCAATTTCATTGTATAGGAGGATGTAGTGTCATGCACTATGCATGGCACCACCTCCTCCTATGCAGTATATCTTCCTAAAACCCCCCTGATCCTTTAGCGCAGAGTAAAATCCTGTGGTGGTCCATCGGGCCGTTTGGCGACCGGAAGCGAAGAACCAATGTACTAATAATTATTATATTCATAAGTATTTCAAAAACTAAAACACGAAACAATAGAATGAAAAAGGTTAAACGGCAGATGCACGTCCTCGCACTTAAAGTGCATCTCCCTAACATTCACTCAAATCTCCAACCGGTCCTTCATCGCCTGGAGGCCGTCATGCTGCACCTGTTCTTTCTTTCGGAGACGCAAATACCAAGGCATAAGACACGGCATACCTGGACTATTCAAGATATGTTCTGGAGCTTCAACTTGTTCCGCCCGCGTGTGCGGCGGATCGCATAGTGCGACTCGTGAGACGATCCAAATGATGCGACACTTTGTGTCATATCCTTGGCAAGTGTGTTTCAGCTGCCACGGCCCAACGATTTGCGCTAATGCTGTGACAGAGGTATTTCATCCCTT
>JAFELO010000302.1:51309-173240 GCA_017140195.1 Eumaeus atala
AAAATGTATCTAGTTTGTATAGTAAAATGTATCTAGTTTGTATAATAAAATGTATCTAGTTTGTATAATTTTAGCCCTCATCAACCTAATATAATTCAGGATGAGTCAATACGCAGTCCTCACTGAATTACGACTTGTTCGGCTTCAGTTCTATCAATCATGATGGTCACCAGCATCTAGCAAGAGCCAGTCCACTGTCCAGATAGACAAAGACATTGTATCGGCACCACTTCGTAGTCTTCATATTACTTTGTACTAAATGCACTGTGAGTAGGTGCTCGTACGTAGCGCGGCGGTCGCAGGTTGGACCTCGGCAGGTAGGGCGCTGGGCAGCAGCCCCTCGCCAGTAGCCGGCGGGAAATGCTCGCCCGGTGCGGCGGGCGCTCGCTCAGGGCCGATCGATCGCGCTCGCGCTCGCGCCAGCTTCATCGTACTTAGGACGCCCATGGAGCGAGTGACTGCCTGATTATTATTAATATACTTCTTATACGAGCACATAGGCGCATATGTTTAAGACAGTATGTCATGCATCTATTCATTGTATGTTCAAGCCTTACAACTTTATTGCGAAAGCAAGTGTTCAAATATGTTTCAAACAATAGTCGAGCCATGTTATGCTTTGATATGATACAGAGTTTATGACGTTAAGATTTGATATCAAGGCCTTCAGCGAAATAAAAACACCATCAAAAATTTTGAATACTCCAGAGGACGTTGAAGTTTTCAGGAAGTATTGCCAACACAATCGATCAATTTTCTTAAGAGATAGAGAGTTTAAAGTCTCTCGACTCTCGTCACAAACGCGAACCTGGCCTCTGGCTCCTGCCCGTTCCGTCCCCAGGGCCGAGACTTGTAAGCACAATAAGTGGTGTTATATTGGTATATGTGTCGTAGTCGTACTGTTCAAACCGCCGTATAACATTACTGCTAGCCCACTTACAAAAACAGGACCGTTTTGCTTTGTGGCGGTTTAACGTAAAGAATAGTCGGATTGCCATTGCGAGGCGTTCTTAACATAGCGGCGGATGTTTAGCATCATTGAATCTCTTGATTTTAGGCAGTGACACTGATCGATACAATTATGAAATTAGGTGTGTTTTGGGTGCAAATAAAAAAAATAACCTAACCACGAAAGTTAGGACCCTTCGAACCTATCTGGACATAGTGTTTTATTTTTCTGTATTCGACGTCATGGTAGTAATGTCAAGCACCGTCGCGATTGTCAAAAATAAGAACTAAAACATGTTATAAAAGCAGATAATGATCCACATTACTTCAATGAGATTGGATTTTTTGAATAACGTAAAAAAAAAAACTAATTATTTGCCCGTCACAGAGCAAAATGGAATAAAATAAAATGTTTATGAATATGGCTAGCCTTAATGAAATACGGCGTTTTAGATAATCCAAATACGACACACAAATATTGTTCTAGACTCGTCAAAAGAAGCGAACTTCAAAAGGATGTAATCTGGACATATTCGTCTTCCCGGTTCACCTGTCCACTACTAGTGTTCAGTTTCAGTGTGTAGGAACTAAAATGAGTATCTAAGGTGTGGATAACTGCCAATAAAGAATTTCCATTGTTAATTCAAGAAAGACATAAAATGTGAAGGTAACACACAGCGCTCAGTATATGTATACAGAGTTATTCCGGCAGAGTGAACTGTAAAGCGATTGCATAAGTTTTTGTGGGCGATAAATCAGCGCAAATAACGAGTGAATAAGATTTTATGTGAAGCTGTTGAATTACCGGAAATAAACGTGAAACATGGGAGGGGCGCGAGACTGCAGACGTTTGTTGACATTGGTTGTACTGCCGTGCGGTGCAAGGCTACACACCACCGGGTCGTTGTTGAGGGAACCGACTATTTACTGGCCAACTACGTCACGAGTGGATTGACTTACAGGTATGTCAACTTTACAACCAATCTGTTGCATGTAAGACCACCCGCGTTATTTGTTTACAATAGAATAACAAAATATAGTCATTCGCGAAGTAGAAAAATATAGTCATTTTGCCTTCGTTAAGACATAGTAGTGACGTCCGATATGCGATACCGATGATAAAAAGACTTCTATATTCCCTGCGGTGTCCAGCGTAAGTAAATGAGGTCGAGAAGGATGTCGTTAGGTCCGTGCTGGTAACGCGAGTGACACCCGAGCGCAGGCAGCGCGCAGACCAAAAGTAAAATATATTATCTAAGCAGCCGGGTTCTTTGTTTTTCAATGTTATAAACTTGTTGTGTTTCAGAGGGAAACGTCGTGTAATGTAGTCGCAGCTAAGCACTGTAACGTAACGCCACTCCGGACGGGTTCGGCCACGGCTTTTACATCAAATATCATTACAACGAACAAGACCTCACTTGTGGTTACAGAATAAACTTTTGAACTCTGATATTACACAAACATAAAGTAAAATCAGTGATGTGCTCGCAAGCAAATTTGTATTTTAGGCAGCCTCCGCAAGACGTGCTGAGAATGCTTGGTATCTACNNCCCCCCCCACCCTCCGTGATATCAGCTATTATTGCATTCACTTTCTACCTTACTTGCTCACATAATGGGCACATAGAACTCCACAAACCAACACGGAACTGCTATAACTTCATGCTGATATCTTGAAAGAGAGTAGCGCTGACCCGCTTCGATAGCAAGGCAAGCAAGCAATAGCATATGTTCACCGGCAGCCGAGCACGACGAGCTCAACCTCTCACACGTGTCCATTACTTGCTTCACAGATCCGCGGGATTGACGACACGCCGCGGCTCCGGTGCGGTCGCGTCGTGCGTGCGCGCGCTATCCGCGCCTCCCTCGTGACACCAACGCTACGCCGCACTTCTTGCGGTCAGTGAGATTAGTTCAGGTCTCTAATGCATCGGGGCCACCGAGCAGTCGGAGACTATGTATATAGATATACTGTAAATATCCGAATAGAGGTTATACAGATTCGTTATCCTCCTTCAGCCCCTTATTAAACTCTCACAAGGGACAGCAGAATTCACGTCGATGTTACCGACGGGCTGAGCGGCAGGTACGCAGGGCCGAACGGCAGGCACGCAGGGCCGAGTGGCAGGCACGCAGGGCCGAGCGGCAGGCACGCAGGGCCGAGCGGCAGGCACGCAGGGCCGAGCGGCAGGCACGCAGGGCCGAGCGGCAGATACGCAACGCTGAGAGGTAGGCACGCAGGGCCGAGCGATAGGTACGCAGGGCCGAGCGATAGGCACGCAGGGCTGCGCAGCACTACCTCTTACTCTCTTATATAAGAAGCAATACAACTGCTCGTTTATCGAAACTTAAAACCAACCTGTGACGCGACGTGACGACATTTCCGCTGTCGCAAAATTTTTATCGACAATTTGAACCTCACAATCACTATTTAGTCAGTTACGTTTTTGTAAGTACCTTAATAACTCTCGGTAACTCATGTTTTATTTTTTGTGTAACTGTCACAAATCAGATCTCAGATTATTTATCAATGAATATAGATTTGGTTGCAACGCCTCTAACAGAGGCGGTAGTTTCCGTCATCTGATGGTCACGCTGCAGAATGCTAGTGTGGCACATGCTGTGGGTGCTGCGCCTGCTGTCGCTGTCGGCTGGCGAGGTGAGCTGCACGGATGCGTGCGCGGGCTGCCGGGGCGAACGCCGCGCGGAGCTGCGGGACGTGTACTGCGCCATGTGCCGGGAGTGCCGGGAGCGCCGCCGCGAGTGGACCGCGGGCCCGCGCGCCTACAGGCGCCGTCCCGTCTCCGAGATAAGTCTCCGCGGTAGCGATAACGGTAACGTACCAAATGTTGAACAATACAAAATACAGCTCAGAGCCTGCGCTGACGCGTCTAGTGTGGTTGGTGCAAATTTGGACCGTCCATGGGGTGCGGGGAGAGGCTTCACATGGGGAGCGAGTTCAAGCGCAAGGCAACTCGCCGTGACAATATCTGCGCTCACAGCGTATTGTGCATGCGCTATAGCATAGGGGGACAAACGAGTGTTACGCCTATCGACACCCATTAACATCTACATACAGATGCATGTTTCCTTCGCCCTATCCCCAATAGGCCATCAGCTACGCGCAGACCGCACTATACGCACATAATGCGGCGTAGCCTTCAGAAGCCATGAAGGCCGTAGATCGACGGGGGATCTCCCGCACCACCCCGCTGACGGCTCTCGTCTCCGCAGCTGACTGCGTGCCGCTGTGCGACCGCATCTCCTCGGGCGAGCTGTACAAGCTGTCGCTGGTCAGCGCCACGAACCCGCCGGACACGCCGCTTGTCACCACGTCGTGCCCGCCGTGTCCCCCGTGTCACCCCGGGCCCCTCACCCCGTATGTCACCCAACCTACTGACATGTGGGACCCGCCTGCACCTGCTATCCCTGCCCCTTCGTGTTGCGTAATATGTCCATCCCTCAATCAGCAGAATCAATATCGTTCCAAACAGCAGAACTCTCCTTCTTCCGTTCAACAGAGCCCCCCTCTCGCCTACCAGCCGCAGCCCCTACCAGCGGGCGACGAGCCAGCTCAGCAGACTGGCTACAAGAAGGAGCCGGTATACTTGTACATAGGTATACCTAAGAGTATGGCGGTGTAGGCTGAAATACATAATGTTAAAAAACCCGTCGTTTGTTATTTATCAAGGCCGAAATTTATGCATTTCGAGCAACGAGAAAAAAATGGCAGCACGTGCACGCTGCATGGACCAGGAGAACACATTATAACTTGGGCTATTTTCAACATGGCTGAGCCGCGACGTCTCACATCAAGCAGAAGCCTCGACGAGCTTCGCGACCTTAGAAATAATGTAAATATAGACGGGGACCCAACGCGACAGTCTATGTCGAAAGAGACAAACTCTGTCTCTCTTTCATTCATTTTTCTCAGCGCAATTGCGCTTGCGTGATGAGGTGGACAAAGATAGCACTGGTTCTTCCTTCTCTATTCGCCAACACGGCCAGGCGCCGGTATATGTATACTCAGTAGTCAGCAGTCAGGAAGTACTGAGTGCTGACGTCGAGTCGTTCATCAAAGGACTATAACAGATAGAGGCATCACGTGTGAGGTCACTGTGTCCATTACTGTGCCCCTCTTTGTGGACCTTGAGGCTACTCTACTCTCTGTCGCCGCTACTCTATACCGCCCCTATGTTATTTATAACTTAACTTAACGACTGGTCATATAAAAACAAGAATATACATTGCCTAATACAATTACGCCTTTATATATGTAGATAGAGCGGGCTAACGAACAGTCGCGGCTTCTTGGTGACTGCCGACGTCTGGTAATATTTGTGAGATTAAGTAAGCAACTGGCAGGTCGTCATGGTATGACTTGCTGGCAGGAGAAGTGACCGGCCACACGTCGCAGCTTTTTTCCCCTTAGACTCGTATAACTACTGGCCGCGCTGAAGTATTCTATGATATCGGTTTGGTGTTGTGTTGGTAGGAAAACGAAAGCACAAAGAATATACAAAAACAGTAAGTATACGGTCACAGAGACATATGACTCAAGTGAAGGCTGATCGCAGCAGCTCCAGCATAAATGTTTTATCTCACATGCACACATACACACAATCTGAAAGAGAATCACAACGCAATATTACTCTATCACTACGTCGCGTTGCTTCTCGTGTGTGTTTTGATTTCAATTAATTCGTAATCAAAGTAGATTGTGTATTTATTTATTTATTTTATTTATTACTACTACTAACCGAAGACCGGTTATTGTGTACTGTCATCACTTGTGGGTAAAACTGTCAGAACCGCACGTAGTAGCCCGACCTGACTTCAAAAAAGGAGGGTAGTATATATTACGAGCATGTTTGTAAGTATTTTATAATTTACTATATCCAATTGACTTAAATGTTCTGATAAGGATTCGGTTCAAAACTTAAATAAGATGTATTAATCTAATCAGAAAAAAATTTAACCGAAATAAAATATAAGATTAAAAAGTGCTGTTTGCTTAATATTAGGTGGATTGAAAAGTACTCGGCCTCACACATATTCATTCAATTCTAAAAATAAAATCTACCCACATTATTTATGTAGTTCAGTTCAGACTAGTTGAGTGTGTGTAGTTCGAAATGTGTGCGATAATTAGTTGTGACTTTATAATTTTTTAACAAAGCAATCGGACATAGTTTTTGCAAATGGAGCAAATCGAGCAGCGTGCCGACATTCAGTACCTCCATAACAAGGGGCGATCACCGATAGTCATCCATGATGATACTTTAGGAGATCCTGCTCTGTCTTTTTATCCGTCAAAAAGTGGATAGCAGAATTCAAGTGTAGTAGGAAGATTGTGAAAAATGAACCCTGCTCTGGAAGGCCTTCGACGTCCACTACTGACGAAAATATTAAAAAAGTACTTGATTTAATTATGGTAGACGGCAGATTAAAAATTAGAGAGATAGCTGAGATTACAGCTATCTCTTATGACCGAACTCAAAACATCATAGTCTAGTAGTAGTCTTCTAGAATTGGGTTTCCACAAGGTGTCTACGAGGTGGGTTACGCCACTGAATTCAGTTGAACAAAAAAGGCCGCGACTGACTATTTCACGTGAATGTTCGGAGTTTTTTGAAGCCAGTGCAGATGATTCATAGGTTCATTCCATGATCCATTCAGCATCCCCCTTATGCATCTGATCTCGCACCGTTTCACCCCAGACTTCTGTCTGTTTCCTAACCTAAAAAAGTACTTGGGCTGTCAAAGAATTTCTACGAACGGCGAGGTCAAAACAGCAGTAGACGCATATTTTGACTCTAACTTTAAGTGCATCGAACTTGATGGTGATTATGTAGAAAATAAAAATATAACTGATTTAGAATTTGTTTATGTTCTTGGTTATACCGAATACTTTTCAATCCACCCTCGTAAACAAGTCGAGATATAATTCAGGCGTTACGGAAATCGGAATAACTCGCAAACAAACGCTTGCTGTAATAAAAGGGAACAAAGAATATCAGAAACAAATTATTTATACATCATAAGTAACACTATTCTGTATGTAACACGGAGAGAAGCTTTTCTCCACCAGATGTTTCTGTTCAAGCAGCAAACCTCTGCATCTATTTTTATTATACTCATTATACAAATTCTAAAACAAAGCCTCCAAAAGCTGTCTATCTGTAGGTGATATAGTTTCTCAAAGTCTATAGGGCGGATTTTCGTGAGGTTTTCATCTAAATATATAATTTGTTAAGGTATCGATACGCATACTGTTATTAACGGACGAAGCCGGGTCATATCGCTAGTGCAGCTATATAAACAAACATTGCTATTCGCCAGCCGTCAATTGTATTGCCTCAGCAACACGCTACCAATGACCAATGAGTCGAGAGCGGCGAGCGCCTGTTGTGAAATAACAGGTGGTCGCGTGTCCTGCTACCTAGGGCCCCACACTGTCGCAGGCCACATGATTTAGCAGCCATTGCCAATGCTCACGTCGCCGCATACGTGGTGCTTGAGACGTCATTATTGAATCACTCGGGTGAAGCCGACGTCTATGGTGTCATGAGCTTCAATATCGACGCGACCCGACTGTTTCTTTGCTTTATGTGTAATAAAACGCCTCTCTGACGAATGGGGTAGCTCGCGCGAGGCTAATAAAGTTAGCCTTGAATTGTCGTGGGAGCTGGAAGAGCTCGACGAGTTATCATGACTGTGGGGAGCCATCTTCATGCCCCTCCTCCTCCACCACGGGCGGGTGGTACGATTCGTTCGCGGTCATCCTGGTTAAACTAACCGGTACGGTAGTTTGATAAGAACTCGTCGGCAAACCGCGTAAGGTACTGGAAGTATTTCCTACATAAGATGCAGTGCCCATATAACGTTGCAGCCAAGTCACACCTGACTGTCACAATGAAATCATTGTGGTAGTCGTAGCTGACTGACATGCGCACTACATGAGGAGTAACAAATCATCTAGTGCTTGTTGTAACGCGACTTGCCATAACATATTCGACAATCAGCTCGAGTCCCGGCGCAAGGACTTATGCTATTATGTTGTGTGACCGGCAAAACAGCGAAAAACTTCAGCACGTCACAGATTTAACTTGTGGTACAAGAAAAATAACGCGACGTTGCTCTTCTCCACAAGAACACGTGTTATAGTTGTAGGCTGAACATTCACCTAATGTAATTCAGTTTCAATAAATTGTTTTGTCTTGTGCAAATATTCACTCGTCACTGGTGTAAAGTAGATATTCTAAGAGGTTTGCTGTCTCTTTGTTGAGTTGCAGCGGAGTCCGGCACGCGCGGGCAGTTAGTCCGGGTGGTACCTCTCGCTCAGCAGATACCGCCGCAAAGTGACGCATATGTTGTCGGAGGGAACAAAAGAGGGCAAGACGTGTGCATAACTATTATGCAGATGTCCATGGATGTCGAAAGTCATCAGAGATCAAAAAATATAATAAAACCGGCCAGGAGCGAGTTGGACTCGCCTATGAGGGGTTTCGTAAAAAATCGCATATCTATCAAATTGATTTTGTTAAACTATCAAATCGATTTTGTTAAACCAATTTTCGTTTTTCTTTTTGTTAAAGCCACCATACTATTTAGAAAGACATGTTTATATAACATAGAACACGGCTATTTTATTTTTCGAAATCATACTACATATTTTTTTCATGAAATAGGGGCAAACAAGCTCGAAGGTAGTGACTACCGCCGGCCATAGACAAGGCGTTCTAGTGGAAGACTAGGCGTTCCACAGACGCGTTGCCGGCCTTTAAGGAAAAGGTATGCTCTTTCCTTAAAGAGCCCTAATTCGTATCGGATCGTTATGCAGTACAGTTGTGCGCGGTAAGAAGTCGCGTTTAACTAAACAAAACTTCACTAAACACCTTCCTCATTTCAAAGATACAGTATCTATAATCTGCGAATAAAACACATGTGCCGAAATACAGACGGACATGACGAAATTATACTAGGTTCATTTTATGCCATTTGGCTACGGAACTCTAATAAGTTCGATGCCACGTTGTTCGTCCACGTGTCATGTAATAGTTGATGAATATGTAAATAAATTACCTGGTACATTGTGTCTTCAACGTTATTGCATCAGTAGCAACTAATTACTTTAATGTCCACGAGGAGCCCTGTTATGTCTAACCAGATTCCGGACAAAATAATATACTTCATACACATACATAGGAAGAAAGGTCAATTGAGGAGCGGCCCCGCCGCCACCACTGTCGGTCGCCGGCTGCTGCCCGCAGCACCGCACTGGACGGTTTCCGGGTATGTTACCGGCTTTTGCCTGGATAGTCACCCCGCTCATCCATTTTTCCAACAAACGCCGTTATGAGGTCGTTACTGGGGTATCGAGTATGCGTAGTTTAAATTATTTTGACTAAAGCTGCGGTGCGTTGGCACCGCTTTGTGAACAAGACTAATGCCAAATTTTAACTAATCTATCAACTTTTATGTTGCTGCAGTGACAATGTACGTGTTGGTTTCAGTGTGTTAACGCAAATAAACTTATTTGTTCATTTTTACAAGGGATGTAATTTTTTAAACACGTACCTACATAATACATATTGTCAGCACTAGCTGCCCCCACGATCTCCCCCTCTAAACACCAGCTCACAAAGATGCGGAAAGATCGCCGAATAATCTCAAACACTCGACTCATGAGCTGTTTGGTTTTCCCTATATTCTAATATGAAGCGGAAACATGGTCCATTCATCAAAAACTACGCAAATAGATGGCCACCCTCAAGGTTCGGTGCTGGCGACGTTTGTTGAGAACAAAGCGGACTGCCCGCCGCACTAATGTGCTATCCTAATAGAGTTTCGGGTTAAACAAAGACCTTCGTCAATTGCGCAAGTTCGGATCTTTAAAATGTTTATTACGTGTTATCATTATCAATGCTACACAAGATGGACAGACCTTATTAACAAGATGGCAAAATGTTCCCTCACCGAAAGTACACGTAATGCCACATACAGGGTAAATTGGTGACCAACACCGACCGCTACCGACCAGGAAAAATCAGACAATCTATGAGCACAAGCACTCCGTCAGCAGTGTACGGCCGACGAAGCAGCCAGGTGGCAGCAGTAATTAAAACTTATGTATCCATCAGTTATAAAAGGAGGTTGCGTATTGCAACGTGCGGGGGGGACTCTATGCCCCACCACAGTCTGTGTGAGGACGGAGAAGGCTGCATTGCTCCCTATTAGGGCACGCGATACGTTCCTGGCGAGCTTCGCGCACTCGATGTATGTGTACGTACAACGAACTCGCAGTATCCTGATAAAGGGTAGAAGAATGAAAGTTCTAAATGTATATTCAGTAGGTTCCTACAGGGCTTACTGAACATAAATTTGCTTTAATAGCGAGCGAATAATCCGCAGGCAGGCTCGACCATCAACTGCCGGTACCATGCGTCGAAGGACATTGGATCGAACTTCGCGCAATGAACTCGTACCCGTCTGCAGACTGCACAACACAGCTACGAGCGTCATTCTCTTCAGCTCGTCAACGTTGTGCAGTCTCGTTCAAATGTTTCAGCATTTCAATTGCGACACAATTATACTGTAAACGTGAAACAAAAAATCGTTTCAGCCAACGGGGTCTTCAAACAAGGTCACTAATGAGTGGCTACGTCTCTTCGCACCCTCGACCTATAAGTTAAAACGAAGGGGTTGTCTAGAGATGAAGCCGCATTTTTACAATTGTTTGTTTCACTTTCAGTTATAAATACATAAAGAATTGAATCTGTTGCACAACTGTGCAATCGAATCTGTTGCACAGTTGTTAGTAGTGGGGCAGCGCCGAGCTTCTTTCACTCAACTGTCGTGTATGCGTCCATAGAGACAATAAATATAGAGTAGGAAAGCCATAGACAGGCTTATGACTGCAAGCGTCTGTGTTGGTGAATAGAGGACGGTGATGAGAAATAACTGACCATCTTTATCTATCTGATCTCGCATTGGCATTTCGCAGATAGAAATGAATGAAAAAAAGAGAGACAGATAGTAAGCAACATTCGATTTCTCTTTCGACTGGAGCACTTTAAACTGGCTTCCCTACTCTATCCGCATTAACTCTATGGAATAAATACGATACAGAACTCTGAGTCTTCGAAGCGTTCGGTATAATGTATTCGATGGGAGGTAGTCAAATATTCAAGATAATATTTGAATAAATAATAATAAATATAGTTCATGCCAATTTCTCAACAACTTCAATTACATTGAAAAGCCCGGTTTGGACAAATTCATCACAAGACATCGACGTTATATTACCTTAACACGCCGGAAGTCACACATGATATCATGTTTAATAGTTTGTAGTAAACTTAATGACATCCCTTATCACTGCCATCGATCTACACAAACCGACAATTACTATCGACTGAGCTCGGGGCAGCCGTACAGTCAGCGGCACAAGTGTGCATGTGACTTTCAATACATAAATATTATATGTAAAGTAAATAAATATTTATAAGTTAAAGGTCATACAATCACTCATCGCACCAGCTCATACAATACAATTCGTGTTAGGAGTTTAAAATTTTGCTTGGGGGTTCTTTTTACCACGTAGGTGCTCACTAAGACGGGATTTTGTAAAGTTCGATCGAAAGCGGATAAGTAAGATATTTTGACAATTACAAGCTGTAGATGTTTAAGACACTTTTAATTGGTGCTACCGCGTCCAACATACACAAACAGGTAAATTTTAATTGATTAATTCGACGATACACTTCTTTTTCTGTTGAAAGAGCGGCATGGGATTCATGATTAATCGACTGTTGCTACTGACTGTACATAGCAACGAACAAAAAGTTTACCGTATAGTATCCTCCTGGGCGGGCGGCGCGGCTGGGCGCCGTAAGCGACCGCGTCGGGCTCTGCGTCCGGCACGCACGTCCCGATGATGATGCCCATCCTCACCATACCACCAGCACAACTGTCACCGCGCACCACTCACCATTGACTGACAGCACACACGAGCGCCGTGCGCTGGGGTCGCCACGCGACTGCCGGCGGTCACATGTCGCAGCGGCACGTCACCCGCGTGACGTCACGCGCGTCCGGCCCGGCTCACCCCCGGGGGTCCAGCGACGGCCCAAGAGGCCTTATCAATGTTCTCAACGGGCATTTGGCTTAAAACACACGGATTTGCGGCCTCGGCACTTTATGTTGTATAATAGACGCATTCAAAAGTTAATTAAAACTGTAGATCATCTATCAAATTAAAAAGTCTAGGCTTCGTGTCAAAGAAATTGATTATGTGTACGATACCAGGTATTTATCTTTTTGATATTGATTAGGAAACTAAAGTCCTTGTTTCCCTAATCACCAAAACGACCATTGCGCCCGATTATGTTAGAGAACAGAACCAAATCGATCTGGAACTAAGGTCTAAGCTTTCTCTGTGAAGATGGGGAAAGGGCACACGTCACTTAGCAAGTGACGTCAGTCAGATGTTCCGCCACTCGGTTCGTTTCCGCTTCCGCATTTGCGTTTTATTTATGGAATATGTGACGATGAACTCCCGCGAAATTCAAACGGTAACGTCTCCACGGGAACACTTCGTGTCACGGCGCACGCAACATCCTGAAGCCATGCAGATATGTGGAGCCCCTTCACACTTTCGTCAGCCGGACTATTGCAAGCCGCTCCATACGCGACTTAAACGATGCTGATGTTATATTAAGCTGTAGGTCCACGGCCGTGAAGGTACAATTCTTCTCCACTGTTTGATGAACACAATGAGTGGTGGATTTTAGAGATACAACAAAAATCTTTCATCATCATCATCATCAACATCAGCCCTTGTCGGTCCACTGCTGGACATAGGCCTCTCTCAACGAACGCCAAGACGGCCGATCTCCTGCCGCTAGCATCCATCCCGGGCCGGCTACTGCACGGTTATCGTCTTACAACAAAAATCTTACTTAGAATAAATTATTATCTAAATTTCATCTTGTAACTAAAACAGTTAATTAAGACTCAGCCTCTACTCTGCACCAGGGTCACGTGGAATTAAAAAATAATAATGCGTAGGCGGACCCTCCCCCTCCCTCTGATAATGAGACTAAACTAATCGTCCGGATTGTTTTGTGCACGAACAACCGAATCCTTAATGCGGTAATCCAATTTTCTCCACGTACTCGGGCTGTAGGCAGTGGCCGCGGCACTAACAGGATTACCGACCGATACACCACACCAGAGACGGCTGCTCATCATGACCGGCCATCGCCCGCCCGGTCCGGATCGTGCCTGTACACGTTACATCATAATCATCGTTAGCACTTACGACAAACTCACTCATAATAACTCAAGTCACTTGAGTGAAGAACGTAAAGAAGAGAAAAGAGAAGAACAAGAATAAATTAGACCACAGAAACAGAAAGAGACATATATTATGAGCGGGCACAGCTGAGGTCCTTTGACCAACCCACCATATATCAGTTATCTGAAACAAAAGTTCCTTGGCTTAGATCTTTGTGGAGATCAAATTACAAACTCATTCATCCATGCAACATGAGAGAACCGTTACTGACACACACCAGACGATGGGGATGTGTTTACTCTAAACACTCTACAGACCGTATCGAAGTATCCCCTACAACACCAGTAGAATGGAAAGTTCAATTCGACGAACAGGATCGAAATCACATCACTATTCCACTAACACACGGAAGGTAGTAATGCTCTCATATCGATAACGAATTGACACAACTGTTCAGTGTCCACCTACTGGCTACTACTACAGCTACAGAACGCCATACATATATAGAACTCGCATCACTATTCCAATACACTTTCACAGATAGCTCATATCGACGAACTCTAACGAAATCACATCACTATTCCACTACTTCAACCGATATGCAAAGAGCCCACGAACTAGAAAGTGGGTTGTACGAACACAACGACCTTCGCATCCACTACGCCTAATGTAGTGGAAATGAATGACGTCAAACGTTGCCTAGTCCCCGGGAGCCTGGGCCGCATTGACCCGGTCAGTAATAAAATCATCGCTGGTAAGTAATGAACGAAGATCGTACGTAGTATGTAGCTAATATAAATATCAAAGCGCCTGACGAAATTGTTAGCAAACACTCAGTACGACGGTCTCGTCGCTACAGTAAATATGAATTAAAGTACACACAGGAAAGATTTTTCCTGCTCTGACAAATATGCAGGACAATAATAAACAGGACAATTATTTAATTGTGGGAATTTAAATTGTGTATAACGTAAGTTACACACGACACGAATATACAATATACAATATGTAAGATAATATACAATATGTAAGACACGAATATATTTTATACGAAAATTGATGTTTCGTAATAGCACCAAAGGTTCTGGAGTGGTTTTGACGTTATTTTCTGGATAAGTCCAGCGGATAACATAAACTACGGTTAGAATAAAATAAAACTGGCAAACAATTATTGGCGGGTATGAGCCTATTAATTTACAACTTCAACATAGCTCATAGGTTATTTTAAAAAGCCCTTTTTGTAGTAGACGGTAGCGAGTCATTAGCTGTATGAATGAATTTTTATTCTTATCAAATATTACTTTATAACTATTTTTAAAAACCAACTTTCTGGCTGGTCATATGTAAGTAATACTACTAAAATTAAAATGTTATTGACATTTTAGTAAAAGTAACATCAATAAATGTAGCACAAAGATTAGTAGCCTGATTTCTTTTGAGCTGCTTCGTTTCGGTGGGACGTTCAACAAGCTAGTGTAGCTAACAGGAATATCGCGATTTAAACAGATCCAAGCTTGGGACTAGCGAGTGGCATATTATACACACATTAAGAAAGAATAGCGAAAATATCTGCTCATTTTTATAATTTCTAAACAGTTAAACTACAAAACTATGGCTTGTGGTAAAATGCTTACGTAATTAGTTATTCACAATTAAGGGTCGCAAAAACCAATAGTTTTGGAATTCGCTCACTTCCTTTGCTACATAACAAATGTGCATTTTAAATAGCCGTAGAACCTCCCTCTTTTAAGGTAACAAATAAACCGACGTTTAAGGGCACCGCACCATCGCACGTGGTCGGGTTTAGAATGCCAAAGTGAAGGTTTGGTATTTACTTTGAAATTATAAAGACCTTTCAGATAATTTTCAATACCGAGCCCCGAGGCCGCGGCGGGTTTTTCTTCTTCTACTACTATGTACTGTAATGAGTAATTACCCGCGCACACTTCGACTCACGCGACAACGGGGACCTCAGAAGCGGACGCGTACTGACCTACTATTACAAGTTATTATACAAACCTATTTATAGGCTCCGTTACCTCGCAGCTAAAGTTAATTATTGTTTTAGTACCTGGCATTATTCACTTGTTCCTAATAATTAACGCTTAGTGGATTTAATAGAAAGCCGAGGGAAGTAGGCTATGCTTTCCACTAATACTTCTTGCTGTATGTTTATTTCTGAGGATATAACGTCTCGCTGATCGATAACGCCTGGCTCCATTCACGGACATGTATGATGTCGTAATGTCCTTTTTTTTTTGGTGACGAAGGGGTCTGCATTTACGCATGATACCTGGGGACTCGGGTAGGCCCCCAGATCTATGTTGGACTCCGCACCCGACTTGCCGCCACTCCACGGACCACGTCCGGTTCTCGAGAGCCACTCTGCGACCGGAGAGATACGCTTCCAGTAGGCTCACGAGATAGGGAGGCACCTTGAAGAATTTTAGTGTATCCCGTATCACGCTGTGCGGGAGACTATTGAAAGCGTTTGCGATGTCCGACGACACCGTGACCACCAACTCCCCCGTGCGTTCCACCTCACCCGTCACCACCCGCAGGCGCTTGAGGGCATCGATAATCGACCGGCGTGCTCGGAACCCGAACTGTGACTCCGAGAGTCCGGGTACCGTGCCCTCCTCCAGATGCTGAACGAGACGGGAGGCCACAATCCGTTCTAAGGCCTTCCCTGTCTCGTTCAGCAGCACCACCGGTCGAACCGACGACGCTGAGTCCATTGGCCACCCTGCCTTTGGAAGCAGGCCGACCTGACCCCTCCTTCCATGCCCCCAGAGGCTATCCCCGAGGTGCACGAGAGAGATCGCCAGCACTCTCCCGTGCACCCCGTCAAGACCCGGTGCCCTCTTCTTACTCTGGAGGCGAGTCAGAATCGCCTCCATTTTCTCCGTGACGGGTGGCGGAACACCCTCCTCCTCGTCCGACGTCTGTCGAGCTATCCTGAGGGGCGTGAAGCCCCAGTTGGTCCGGCTGAAACACCGTCGTGACGGGGGCCGACGGGGCGCGGAGCTTGCTCCGGTCATTTGTGCGGTCGGCCCCAGGGATCCCTCTCGAGATCCCTTACGAGCTGGGCCGCCTTGGCTTGGAAAAAGGCCTGCTGCAGGATCTTCACCTTTTTCACATAGATCCTGCGCAGCAATTAAATTCAAGCTGGACTCCGAAAAAAAAGAACAACACGCAAAATACCAGGCACAATTCCTGCAGAAGTTTCAGCAAATTGAAATTTGATGTAAACAGACTGCGGAAATCGCACCACACACGTTCGACACAGTCACACACACAAACACGAAACGCGAAACAACACTAAAACAACAACGAAAACATAAAATACGCCACAAGCAAGTCGCCTATACACCCCTTCCCCGGGACCGCACGGTCAGACCAGGACAAGTCTATATGTCGATATAGACTTGTCCTGGTCTGACCGTGCGGACTTACGATTTTCCTAGCAAAAGAGCCGAGTCACAAAAATATGAATATCTCTGGAACCCAACAACGCACTAGAAATTTTTGCACACAAAAATCCGCCTTCTAAAGAGCTATCAAACGACAGTAGTAACACCACGGTCCCAGCACTTAGCTTACTCCAAGTACTGGAAAAATAGAGTCATGTCGTAACGTACTGAGTCATAGTAATGTTACGAATGGGCGGAGCCTGCGAGCGAGAGAGCGTAACCAGTCATTCACTGCATCGGTTGATGCATTCACAGATCAATTTGTCCGTATACCGACACCCAGTTTCTATGACATTTGAGGGCAAATGAATAATCACTGTGTTAACAGTCCTTGCACATCGGCACAACGAGCGCTTATGAATATGCGTTTTCCTTCTTCACATAATTTTTCTAAGAAGGCATTCAGTCACTCGCGATAACTACGAAATCCGACAGCAAGACATCGACGTTAGTGTTGCGTGTCTTTCCCGGGAAGTGTCCCGCTATTTCTATTCTGAGAGGAAACTCCTTCAGATTTAGTCTGTAGTCTAGAAACAAAATACGCTAGGGGAGGCCACCGCAGGTATCCATTCCCTCCAGTGGAAGATCAGCTCAGCGCTGAGGAAATCTTATACTTTAATTTTATAAATACGAAGTTTTGCATGTCTGTTTGTTCTTCATTGACGCAAAAACAACGATGACATGACGGAATAATATAGAAATGCTGTATATCCCGGATATAAGTGAATGTTTCACATTGTATAGTTCACGCGAGTGTAACCGCGGGGCGCGGCGTGAGTATTCATACAGTAGAGGAATTCGCTAACATTTTCACGTGGAAATTATATTTCCATGGAAGTAGGTCAGCTCGCGACTCGCCGGCACAAATGAAAACGCGTCGCTTACTCAATTAGTGTTAACGTTTAGTTGGGGTGACACTTTCATCAAATTCAATTTTTAAATTTTCTATTTTAAGAAACGTATAAACAAAGAGACCGTGAACGTCAGATTTCCGCTATATGCAAACTGACAGTAGGAGGCAGACACCACAAGTTACTACGAAGTTCCATTCAAGCCAGCCGTGGTGGCACTTTGTAATAACTATGTTACTTTACCTACGTAGTATTCTGGGGCAAACAGGAAGTTAGTCCCTTCGATGACTGTCCCATAGACATTAGCATAATTGTTATGCGGACGTGTTGACGTCCTTCACTCCTCCCCTCCAATAGGCCATCGAAAAATTACAAACTGAACCGCGACAGCACAGCTACCTCTTTAAGCCGGTGTTATGAGAGCACGAGAGGTACCTCCCCGGTCGTACTCTGTTCGGTTGTAATGTAGCATGGTACTACCTGGTATGCGACCCTGGGTCGCTACTGTGCAACCAAGACTGCACCTGTACAGAATGTTGTCCGAATGCAGTACCGATATCAAACATACTATCGGAAAAAAAAACTATCGGAACAATGAGAGCCTGAGCCTGAGAGAGAGTTCTGATAGTATTTTTTAAAGATGCATTCAATACATCTATAAACTGTGGAGAGTGTGTTCTTGGAAAGTCACTATATTAGGTAGGCGTAGTCATTTTTATTCGTCGTTCGTTTTCGTATGTCAAAAAATAACTAAAAAACCAGCTGTAGAATCAATTTACTATATAATAATAATAATGTTATTCATCAATGCCGAATGCGAGGGTCTATGGGATAAGAGTTTCAGATTACTACAACACTGGACTGCTTTACATTTATCACTTGTACCTGGAACCTGTAAACCCGAAATTTGTAGCTCGTGTGGCATACAAGTTTTTATTATGCTGAGCTGGCAATTAATAGGAACATGTGAAGCAGGACCTAAGTCTAAATATTTTTTAAGACCAGTTGTTCGTATGGTACCAATGGTTCTAATGATCATTGGTTCACCTCTATCTGTACAAAAGGCGATGTTGTAGCTATCATTTTGCGCCGGTATAAGTAGAGTGATAAAGCATTACCCCGGCCACAAAAGCTCACTTCCTAAAATAGCTGCCTCTTGTTAAGTGCAGAACCAAGTGTCCCACAATCTCTCTGATTGCTGTTACCGCCGAGTGGCTGATTGGAGCTGTATTCTGTCGGAGCTCTCGCTGCCAAGCTGGTCATCAGTCCAATTACTGTCACAAATCACAAGGCAAGCTCTGACAAATAATAACTTCCACGCAGCGAGCGACATCAAAGATTATCAATGAATGGATCCAATCCGCAAATTGCCTCAAATCTCTGACACACGACCGTGTAAGAACTGGACTCATTTGTCTTTCGTTCAGTTTGTTTCCTATTTCTTTAGCGAGTTTAGTATCATGAACCACGCCGAGTGACGCGCCGCGTGGCAACACAAACCACCAACAATTACGATGAAAGAAATAACGAAAAATGTATATTTGTGTAATGTTATAAGTCGTGGCCAAATATATGTTCACCTTCCTTCTGTAACTTACCGTGCCCGGGAATATGTAAACTCGTAGTTATAGCGGAATGAAGAAACTCAGTTACATGACCCTAGTACTAATCAGAGTCCCTTGCTCCCGTCCAACTATTATGAGTCACTCGTGAGACGTAGGATACTCGGTAGCGGGTTATGTTTGTTCGCCAGCTGCAGACTCCGTCGCAACAAACTGAATGATTCAACGTTGGACTGCACATTGCAGACCAACGTGCACTTGATTAATAAATAAAAAGGGCCAGCAACCCGTATTCACTTCGTGTTCTTTTGTTTCTAAAACTCTGAATTGTAAGCCCTACATGCTTTTACAAAATTCATCGCAGCCCCGTGCAACAGGATAACCCTACAAACTGGGGACGGTACAATGGTGTGAGGTTTTAATCCTCGCCCCTTGCATCGTGCGCCAAAGCGCCTCCTCCTCTTGCTCTTTTGTCCCATCTTCTTAGAAGAGGGGTACAAAGAGCGATTCCTCCTCCTGTTCCCTGGCCTCCTCGTCTTAGAAGACGGATACAAAGAGCATCTCCCTCGGCTCCGCCTGTGTTCCCCCCAGCACACTGAGCCCCACCACCACAACAAGGCTTGAACCATAATGGAGGCCCCGACGGGACCTGCCTCAAGGCCTGCAATCAAAACGGGGATCTGAGTGAGCTGTCCAGTCAACTTTACGCCAGAAAAGTTATGTCAAATAACTATCCAATGACGATGGAGACAAGGAGATGGAAGACATTTGATGTCGCTCAGATGACGACGACGATAAAGAACGGGAAGGTTGAGAAGAAAGAAAAAGTAACCGCGCCACAATACAGACTCGGAATATAGATTTCCGTCTGTCCTAACGGCAAAGGACGCTTCCCAAAGGCATTGAGCAACAAATAAATGATAAAATATAAATAAACATTTGACAAGGACAAAATAAAGCGGCCACTGACCCCGGAGAGACCTAGAGCTATTTGCAGACAACTCGCAGTGGTTAGGTGGTACACAACGCAACACTAATATTGGATCAAAGTTCAGCGACCGCTCGTCATTCAAACAAATATATTATTGGTTCGGCTCCTGTGGTTTTAATATCGCATATACACTTTTTTATATATGGGAGGATCAACGAGATACCGAAGCCACATAGAGACCACCAACGTCCATTGTCATCCAAACGGATAATGGTTATTCAGATGCGTCGCCTTCTTAATCCATCCCCTAAACGGGCCACCGGCTACCAACAAACTGTACAAAACACGATATAGCCATCATTTTTAAGACGGTATCATGTGACCAAGAGGTGCCTCCCGGTCGGGCTGGCCATCTTTAATACTTTTACCAGCCATTCTGATTGAAACAAAAAAATTCATTTCGAAAAAAAAAATTCTCAGGCCTGAAGAGAATTTCAAAAAAATGTCTCAGGCCTGAAGAGAATTAAAAAAAAAAAAAAACAATTTTGAAAACGTAATGTCGGGAAAGGAATTTGTTTATCAACCCTTCAGTTCTTCAGCCGAGTACTTCGGCAGGATACGCTCAGGGGCCGGCCCACGCATTCCGTCGGCAGGACACCCGGAAGTAGCAGGCGTGCTGCCGAGCGCCGGATGAGCTGCACCCACACGTGTACGGCTCCGTGGCCGAGGCCTGTATTTATATTTCAGTTTGTAGTTCGTCTGTGAACTTATAAACCTCCGTGGATCCGACGCTCAATTGACATTGAACGTGACGGTAACGGCGGTTGTACACATGATACGGATGATCGGGATTCGTCTCGATTGTCCAGACATTTCGTATGATGATCAGTGTCCCGATAAGACCCGTTATACGTAAACGACCCATTGTGTTATCCATTCTTCCTTATTCGATGGCGTTTACTTTATTGATATTGCACAAATTGATAGTGATAGATAAAGTCGTGAAAAAAAAAGTGTTACACTTTCTACCTGGTAACACTATGTGCATATACAATGCTAGCGTTGTTCAAATTAATATCAATATAATCACAGGAGATAGGTATTGTCACAGATGCATTCCATTTTAGTGGAGTGCGCTGGGTACAGATCTGGACAAAGCACACAGTAGCCGTAGTCTCGTCGTACCGAATGCGATCAAGCACAAACATACGTACAACCCAACTCATCACTAAACCACACAGACGCAGTTCTGCGAACAATACAGACGCGAGCAGAGACACGTACACGCGGCGTCAGGCACACAGCGAGTTGAGTGCTTACATTGCTACTTGACTGGTTTTTGCTCGCTAAATAAATTTACATTGCAAATTGATTTGTTAATTAATTATATCATTTCCTCACAATAAGTGGGAGAATTTTTATACATTTTTGCCAAAAATTCTTAAGTAAGTCACTATTTGATTCAAGCTTTAAGTTGAATTATAGTTACAGATATGAAAACACATATATTTGCCCAATTTGGGGAAAACAAAACAAAATTTTGGGGAAGCTCAGAAGTGAGAAACGGCTGGTCACTCAGAATAACTAACAATAATTTAGAAAATCAAGATACAAGTCTGCTTATGTTACGTATGAATGGAATGTCTTGGGCGTTGGCTCTCGCCCTGTTAATACTAACGTAGGGGCACCTCATATGTTAACATCCGTGAAACCGTGCAGGCTGTAACGGGGAACATACAAACACATAGACATAATCAAAGAGCAACATATGGCAGGCGGACGGGTCAGTGAGCTCTTAGAATATCGCGTTTGGGCAGACGAATTTTTGGTCAATCAATTAGGTAATAATTTTTTTTCCATTGTATGAGCGCAGTAGCGGGGTCATGAGTCGGCCTTGTGCTTTAGTCGTCGACGCTGATAATGGTGCACGAGAACAAGGACTTGACGTATAAATAATTATACGTACAAAGTAGCTCACTGCGCTGCAACGTCCTTCAACTTGTAACAACCAGCTGGAAATATCTCCAACACAATAAATGTTCATTACTTGATACTACAATCTGTTCAATTAAGAATTAGACTACGAATCGAGACAACAAAGAGATTCTACTTAAAATGGCGCGACTTACTGAGAGCTGAAAGCTTGGCAAAAACAAATATGTGCAGAATAACATGTTCGTCTGTCATCTGCAGCATGTCCAAACTACAAGTGGAGACGCGCGCGGCGTGACGGTACCATCCTGTCCACTAACACTTCCTGTCCTTACTAATGTTATAAATGATGTTGTGAGTTTGAGACTTTCAACCAATATCTGCAGAACGGATATGGTTCAAATGAGGCTCCCGATATCCGGCTGATGACCATAATGATTCACACATACATTAGTACTATGTGAATTAACATAAAATTTTTTACCCCGAATAAAGTTCCATGGGTTTAGAGATGGTGAAACTGCAGGACACAGTTATACTCGAATAGAAGTGGCTGCAGTTTGTCGCTCATTTCTTTGTGATTACTGACTTCATCAACAACAGCAGCAATGGCTAAGGACTTTGTCGTTTAGCTAAGTTTCAGTAAAGTAAGTTCAGTAAGTAATATACTATATATATAATACCGTAAAATGTATATGTCGCAGTCGGTTGTCTAAATCGCCGTTTTCATTACGGCTAGCCATTTTCAAAAACAGGAACGTTTTGAATTGTGGCGGGCCAACGATTGTGTTGTCTTAATGATACAGGGTGATTTGTCCAACACAACTACGACATATGCACCTGAAGCGCACATTGTAGCTTGTAACTAGATGTTCTACAACGAAAAAAACACATTAGTTCTCACGCATTGTTTATGAAGTGTGATATTGATTGTCATCACCATCAGTCTGTATTGGTTCACTGCTCCCCAAATATTATAAGGATTGAAGTGTCGCTTCGATTATTTTGATAACGCGAGTATCGCTGAGTACATGAAGATATATTTGTAACAGTCCAACTTTGTGTACTTTAATGCCATGATAAGTGCCCTTCACTAACAGGAAACCTACTGGAAAGGTGTGCTGACGTGGTAGGTACATTGTCAAAATGTTTCTCTAAATGTTTAAGTTGTTGAAATGTCAAGTCTGTTATAAGACAAAAGCCTACGGCAACGAATTAGGGCAAACACATTCTATCTCAAAAACAAGTCTCGTGACTGTGGTACACTTGTAGCGTTTCCTAAACGATTTGTGACATCCTGCGCCATATTAGAGAAACACAAACTGTCCGTAAGACAAAGTCTCCAAAAAACGCATCTGCATGTGCTCGGATACATAACGGATTTTCAAGCGGTTTTCACCAGTATGTAGTGCGATTACTGAGGACGGTTTTCACCAGTTTGTAGTGCGATTACTGAGGACGGTTTTCGTGTATAAATTTCTATAACTTTTGATGAGTGTACGTTCCCTGTTGTTCACTTGCGACGCCGGGGCGGTTCGCTAGTTTGTATATAAAAATGTTAATTTGATTTGTAGGCGTTTTCAAATATCTCGAAGACATCTAACTATACTAGACTAGATAGATAGACTACGGATATTCCCACTACAATTGATTCACTCTAGCGGCGCCTCGCAGCAGTTTCTACATCCGTGTAAAGGCCTACAACAAGTCCTCGTTGACGAGTGACCAGTGGTAGTGGACTGTGATAGTTGTACGTGTGGAATAATAAACAGTTATACGTTTTTGGATCACACACGAGCTGAGCCCAGCGGGAGAGACACAAAAGAACACGTCGCGACACATAAGCACAACACAGGACACATGATACTACATGGACACAAGCGACAACAGTAGATAAATAATAATACAACAACAGATAAATAATACTACAACATTAGCTAAATAATAATACAACAATAGATAAATAATAATATAACAATAGATAATACACGGGACCCCAGAAGGGACACGGAAAGCGATGCGAGCTCGGGGGCTACCGCCCGCCCTCAGTGCGCGACGTCGACTGGGGTTCGAGGCCTTTTCCTACCGACTCCTCCCTTCTCCCAACTCCTCCCGGCTCCCGCCCTGTCTGGTCGCCGGGACGGGCGAATTAATTCAATAGTGCAGACAGGAGCGCTTTCAATGCATTACAATTACAATGTATGGATGCGCGTATTGATTTGTGTACTTTATAAAGTATCTTCCTATCGTAAGTTTTGTAAAATTTATATGACAAACCACCATTCGGAGCTATTCGTTGAGTACCGAGCCCGTAGGTACCACGCGACACTACACCTGTCTCTCGATTCTGCGGCAGTATCGTTAGCAATAGTAGATAGCGCTGGCCAAAATCAGCTGTAACGAAATAACAGCTTCCACTAAATTAAAGCAAAATATTAAATAATAAATAAGTATTTTGTCAACTGATTTTATCACCTTAGCCTGGCCCGATATAAATGTGTACACTTTAGTTTCCGCTAGTTAAAAATAACAAATATATATTTTTCGAAGTGAAAATTACTTACAAAGCGGCATTAGAGATGGGAAAAATATTAGTTCGCGTCATCAACATGCTACGTAGCACAGGGAAGTAAAGCTCCGTTAACCAGTACACGGCATCGCTTTGGCGTGGCGCCGCGCTACAAGTGTGTACTATATTCAGATCATTGTTTTTTGTTTTCACTTTTACCAGCAGTCCCTATGGCTGCCTGTTCGTTTCTTTGTCTGTGATGTTATAAATCCCGCCGCGACATGTTATCATGAACACGTTATCAGTTATGATCGCACAGTACATATCGAGTATAGTAATAAAATTGAATAACACGCCAATAAAACCTCTTTGTCATTACTCATTCAAAACAACTACACGGCGTTCACTTATATAAGTGCGCTGTGAGAGGTGGTTCCACGCTGGCAACCCCTGGCTCACATTATACCAACGCAAGGTAACATGTAGGCTGTCGCCACTCGGGCGGTCCGTAAATTATTTGGTTTAAGAGGTAGTTGGGGATGTTCGTAAATTACCTACGCCCACAAACATGAACATTGGCCAGCTTCGCACCTTCCAACAATAGTCACAAAACGAACGAACCGCGACAAAATATCTGACACTTTATGACGGCAAATTGTGAGCGAGAGGTGACCAATTCGTAAGCAATGCAGCATGGCACTACCCCTAACTTACAGTGTCCGGTGTCACATTGAAGGGCAAGAAGAAATGAGGGTAACGCGTCTGCGATTATTCGGATGTTCATATACGTCGGTAGTCAAAAAAACCTAGAGACTACTCGTTTGCCCCCTAGGCGTTAATGACTAGTAATCCTATACTAATATAATGTCATCATTTTCTTGTTGACGCGGGGAAACGCATTTACGTGTCTTCACCGACCCTGGGTAGGGTTCAATGGTGTGTGGGGCTCGCGGCACATTATAGTTCCGAAAACCCAAAAAAACCACCGCGAATGCCATAAATCCCATCTTTGATGATGTGCCCGGTATAACAAATCGTCAGGGCACCTTGACGGCTAGTCAGCCCCCTAAGGGACTAACGCCACTTCCACAGAAGGGTTGCCCCGCACCAGAGGACAACCCCACCAAATCTGGGACAGTGCAATGGGGAGAGGTTCCCAACCTCGCACCTTGCCCCGTGCTCAAGAATGCCTCCTCCTGTTGATCTTCTGTCCCCTCTTCTTATAAGAGGTGTACAAAGAGCGTCTCCCTCTCCTGCTCTTTAGCCCCCCTCTTCTTATAAGAGGTCTGCAAAGAGCACCCGCCTCCTCTGTTCAATTGGCTTCGCCTAAGGTGTCTGGGTGCACCCCAGGCTCGTAAGAGCCCCACCGCCGCAAGGCTTGAACCGTGATGGGCCCAAGTATGCTCCCTACCGTATCTATTTACAACACTTGATGATCTTATACAGACTTACATTCATTAACTGGGTTCAATGATGTTATTTCTACAGATCGTTTCCGTTCATTAAGATGGATGGATATCGTGGATAAACATATATGGATAACTGTTCTATTAGCCTGTTGTGACACACCATATCAAAGGCTTTGGACATGTCCAGAAATATTGACACTACTCGGCTTTCTTTGCTTAGATTTTTAGTTATTGTCTTTGTGAGCTTAAAGCTAGACTGGTTGAGCTATTTTTTTCTAAAACCATATTGTCGTGGATCTAATATTTTTGTTTGCGAACCTATGTTTGTTTGCGAAATTATTAATTTGGTTATGCTTATTTTCTTTCAAATTTTCGCGATTATTATGGTATTGGCCTGTAGTTGTTCACGTCATTCTTGTCGCCTTTCTTAAAGAGTGGTTTTACGATGCTAATTTTTAGTCAGGAGGGAAAATATCCATCGGTAAATGATTGGTGTATAATGTGGCTCAGATGAAAAGCTAAATATAAAGCACACTTTTTTAGTATTTTGGTATGTATCTCATGACATCCGGTTGCGTTAGATTTTTTTAAAGTTATTGCAGCTGTATGAATTTCGTGACCTAGTGCTAGTGCAGGTTCTAAAAGAGTTGAATAATTATTATTTTCTGTTGTGAGTGTTATTTGTGGGTCAATGGCATCTTTTGGTATGTTATTCAGCTCGGCAAAGAATTTGTTAAAGCGGTCGGCTATTTATTGGGGTTCTTTATGCTGTTGATTCCTATTTATGATGGGTGGGATTTCTCTACGTATGATATTATTTTGTGTACTTTGTTTAGTAACGTCCCATGATGCCCTACATTTAATTGCTGAATCATTTATGTATTTAATGTTGTCAATTGCTTGTTATTTATGTATACATTTTAAGAATTTTGCAATATGCTTTATACCGTGTTCTTATAATTAGAGTTATTTTTATTAATTTTTAATTTAATTATTTTATGCATAATTGTCTTTTTCAAACAGCATTTTAATAGACTTTTCGTTATCCATCTACATACTTGTGATAGCACTGCCGCAGAAACACGAATATTTATTATAATTTTTATATTCCATGCGTAAGTTATGCCTTATAAACATAGAAGATACGTCGTAGACTTCAAATTATCATTACGAACACCCATACACATATAACAACTGGGTAATAAGTATATGATCAGGCTCCTACAGTCTGTTTATCACATCATGCAGAATTCCGTCAAAAGCTCAACGTTAAACTCGAGAAACTCAAGGCCAATATTAATAAGGTTTATATTTCATTCTCGCCACTTATCGAGCTAGTTGTACTGGGACACAGCAGGCATGTGGATGTCTATGGACGTCGGTAGTCACTAAAAGGCTCCGACTTCTCCTTTGCCTACTTATAATATAAAAACCTTACCTAACCTGAAATACACGAACGAAAGTTCGTGTATTGAACTTGGTGTGTCCGCAGTTTTCACCCGCTTCAAATTAGTCCTCAAGGGAATCTTCCAAGAGAATTATATTTTTCACGTTACAATTATTTTATAAATAAGTTTCTATAATTTATTTATATCTGTACAAAATATTTGTCCGAATCCATTCAGTATTTTTGCGTAAAAGAGCAACACACATACATTTATAATATTAGTAGGATTATCGTTAATTAAATTAGAGTTCATATCAAAGGAAAACTTGAGAGGTCGTAAACTGTGGAGGCCCCTTTGCCTAATGCATACTTGTTTTAATGACTTATTCTTTTAATAATCCTACAACTGTAATGTTATAAATGTGAAAGTTTGTATATAAGTTTGTTATACTTTAAAGCAAAAAATACTCAACGGATTTAAATGATATTTGGCACAGATAAAATTACAATATATAATATAAAGATTATTAATTAAATGCATGAATATAGATTATTTCAAAGATCTACTAATACTCAATAAATCGGATTCAAACATCGTCTAGTGAGGCTGAGAAGCTAACGCTGGTGACGGTCACACATGTGCTACCCCGGTCGTGTCACAGCGCGAGCGGCCTGCGTCCCACTACAGCGGACAGAGAGAGGCCGGCAGATGAGGAGTAGTTACGGGTTGGCTACAGTCTGCGGGAACCTTGCCAGCGTAGGTCATCGCCACTGGCGTATCTCGATTCGGCGCCAGACAACCACATCAAATGTGTGATGTGTACGTTGCGAAGTATGTGTATACTTAGTGTTACTCTGACTTAACTTTGTGTCGAGCGTCAGAGGAATCAACGACACCTCTCACGCTCGACACAAGACGTGTGCGTGCGTGAGTGCGTGTGTGTGTGTGTGTGTGTGTGTGTGTGTGTGTGTGCGTGTGCGTGTGCGTGTGCGTGTGCGTGTGCGTGTGCGTGTGCGTGTGCGAGCGCGTGCGCGTGCGCGTGCGCGTGCGCGTGCGTGTGCGTGCGTGCGTGCGTGTGTGTGTGTGTGTGTGTGTCGTACGTACATGTGCTAGAAGTTAATACTTCTTTGGCGCACCCGTACACAAAATAAAATGATAAAGTTAGTACTTTCACGCCTGTTATCCCCGAACAGGTAGGCAGAGGTGTGCTAGCACATCCACAACTGGTAAGTCCAGTAGATATACAAGCACACCCACGACTAGCCAAGATAATGAGGCCCATGATGCCGTAGGTGGCAAGCCTATGACCACTTCGAGCACATTCCAATCCCGGACAATGTAATGCGTGCTCAGAATAATCTGAGAATGCTAAAATGATGACTATAAATGCTGATACCATAATGTCGGGTTTTCGTGACGGTGTACGCGCGCATTAGGATATATAGAGGACCTTTAAACTCAAGGTTTCAGCAGGAGACGTATAAAAGCTAATTACGATGCTGCATATAAAGAGTACACTCCGATACGGTACTTAAGGCATATACACAAACCACAGGTGTGTTCTGTGCTGTGCCAGCCCCACGGCCAACACCGCACCTTGAGATGCGATTACAAACTTGCGTTCGATTGCAACACTCCCTGCACCCCTAGCACCCCACCCACCTGCCCCAGGCGCCGCGGCTGTTATATCCGTGCTCAGATGATTATTTTACATCCCATTCCCATTTTCCAGTTTCCGAGTTGGCAACAGCTGCGCGACTCTAACTTTGTAGGACAACGCTCCTAAATCGTACACACTGATACCATAGGCAGTAGCTACCGTGTCGACGCCGACGACTCCTGTACTGTGGGAGTGAAGTAGCAGGTGAAATAATTACCTGAAACAAAAAGTGTAATGGTTACAAGTTTGACGAGCCATGGTGAAGTGACGGTGCGAGACTGTTACTCAATTTGTACAAATATAATTACGAGATCCATTGGCAATAAATAACGAAGATACATAAACATTTTGTTCTTAAATAACTCCATTGTACAGTTAAAGTTCAGTTTGTTTTATTATACGAGGGTGGATCTAAAAGTTCGTGGCCTAACCTACATGGAGCAATGACATCTTTTTAAATCTACCGTCATTTGTTAGTATGTGTCATATTGATTTATTGTGCGCAGTTTCATTCCGATACTACACAATATAAATTTTTCTGTGATTATTTGTTTGAAGCAATCTGACGCAATTTTCAATAATGGTGAAAATTGAACACCGTGCAGTCATTAAGTACCTCAATAAAAAAGGCCTATCACCAAAAGACATCCATCAAGATATGGTGAGCACTTTGGGGGAGTCTGCTCCATCGTATTCCAGTGTCAAGTAGTAGTGAGTTTAAGCGTGGTCGTGAGAGTATTAAAGATGATCCTAGGAGTGGAAGGCCTACACCCTCTACCACGAAAGAAAACATCGATAAAATTTGTGATCTCGTATTGGGTGACCGACGTATGACTATTGGTAAGATAGCCGAGATAACAAGCATTAGTTATGACCGGGTGCAACACATAATTACGGAAGAGTTGGGGTTCCATAAGGTTTCTGCTCGCTGAGTCCCGAGGTTGCTTTCAGCTGAACAAAAACGAGTTCGATACACAATTTCGCGAGACTGTTTGGAACTTTTTGAGACTGATCCCGAGGACTTTTTGTAATTTGTTACCGTGGATGAAAGCTGGGTTCACCACCATACTCCTGAATCAAAGCAACAATTCAAACAGTGGAAAAGATCAGACTCTCCTACACTGAAAAGGCTAAGGTCGTTTTGTCGACTAAAAAAGTAATGGCTTCTGTTTTTTGGGATGCGAAGGGCATTATTTTTGTAGATTATTTACTGAAAGGTAAATTTATAAATTCTAGTTATTATTGTAACCTTTTACGAAAACTCCGGGAAGAAATAAAAGAAAAAAGGCCGGGAATGTTGCGTAAGAAAGTTTTGTTTCATCAAAGACAATGCACGTGTTCACATTTCGATTGAAACAATGTCTGTAATCAATGATTGTGGCTACGAATTGCTGCCCCACCCAACTTATTCGCCGGATTTACCCCCTCGGATTATCATTTATTTCCAAATTAAAAAAAAATTGGTTGGCTCGAAATTTGCGATCAAAGATGAGGTGATAGTCGCAGTAAACGATTATATCGCCGACCTTCCGGAATCTTTTTTTTTTCGAGGGGATAAACAAGTTGCAGGTCAGGTGGAAGAAGTGTGTTGAACTAGTTGGAGACTATGTCGAAAAATAAAAATAGATTTAGATCCACTTTTCTTTCATTTTATGAAAATAGTAAGTATTATTATAAAATTATATAGTTTATATATTCAAGGTTCACCACGCTTACGTCAAGACACATCTGGATATTGTTGAATGCATTAAATATACTTCGAATCAAGAATAAAAACATTTTTTCCAACGCGGGTCAACCACACAAATAAAATAAAAAGCAATCCATTCCTGATATCTTTGTATTAAGTACATCGTGCCACAAGGCCAACAAGCGACATGTCGTCCTTCATTTGTATCGTTGACAAGCTTAAAGATTGTCTAAATATAAGAAACATACCGTGGAGTGATAATGTCATCATAGCCGAACGTCGGCCGCGGTGGCCACCTCTGTAGAGAGCAACCTACTGAGTAGGACATGTTATTGTGCACAAGTGTGTGCGCAGAAAAGTGCCCTTTTCCTTTATTCTCCTTTTCCCATGAGACGGCAATCCGATACGACCGGTGAACAATCAGGGGCAGGACTGACTAAGCAGTCGGTCCTGCCTCTGATTGCTCTAAGAGCGGGTGTAATGCCGCCAAATCTGACTGACTTCGGGCTGTTATTAGGAATTTCAAAATACTAATAACACCTTGGTCCGAACCAGGACTCGACCCCAGGAACTCACGGCTATGGTTGATCATACTTACCACTAGACACGAGGCAGTCACGTCGTGGACTGTTAATACTTATAAGTTCAACAACAATTACTAGGCTCGGGGACAACGTCCGATCCGGATCCAGGAGCGATGCCCCGGCGTGCATTTGGCAACGAAGCCCCTCCACGCAGAGTCCAACGGCCTAGTAAATAGAATACAAAGACGCCACTGCATGTGTCTACTGGCTGGAGAGGTAAGCGTTACAAACAGAAGCTACGGTTTCATTGTTATAATCAGACCTAAGTCTAGAATATTAAAGAAAATAATGCATACTGGCACAACCAATATGCAACACGCTTAGTATAAAATTTTATTTTAATGTATATACGCATACAAACAAACATACACACATACATACAAATAATAAATCCCAGAAATGTAAGCAGGACTCATCAGCAAGCCAAACGAGTGCACTCTACATCTGTCTGCTACAGAGGTGTGTCCACAGTTACATGTTACAGGTCCAGTTCACATGTACAACAAGGGCGCACCGCCACTACGACAGTCGCGTCGCCCCCCAGCGTCGCTCGCGGTCGATACTCCGTCTAGCCGGAGCACTAGCTGTAGTCTACCGCCGTTTCGTACTTGCTATCTAAAATGGTCGACCATTTAGCTCCTTCCGTTCATTATCCTTAAACCGTGATGTTAATTACTTAGTCTGCACAATATTTAGGAATATTTTCGTAAAATACTCTTAGGATTCTACGTACTGCTGATATTACAAATGAAAAAGTTTGTGTACGCATGTTTACTAATCTATCACACAAAAGCTACCATACGGATTAGTATGAAATTTGGCACCGATATAGATTACAATGTGGATTAACATAAATATACACTTGTGTCTCGAAGAACAGTGTGGCACCTGTGGGATAGACTACACTGTTTGGTCCTCACAACGGAGCTCTCGACACAAGTCTGTCGCGACCAGTGTATGAAGATACTACCACTTATATCGGGACGCAGACCCATCGTTACCATGATCGAAGCTCTTGCTGTGGGGCTGTCAAACATCCGCAGAACTGGAGCAGGTATATGCAGATGCGGTGAGCTACTCACCCAACTCTCCTCTTAGGACCATATACCCAGCAGTCTTCCATCCTGATCGAAACGCTATAACACTCACAAAACATATATACACTATTGGATTACAGGCCTCTTTCAAAGAACGAAAAGAAGATCTCTACGCGGCTCCTTACATAATGTGATATGCCTGAGTCAATATCCATAGTATGTTCAGTGGGTGTTATCAATCAGGCATGATACTGACTCCGACTATCAAATTATGACAGTTATATAAATTAAAACAGCCTTTTTATACTGGACAAGTTATATGGTGGTATGGAAGTTACATTAACATCATCGTGCCACCGGTGATGTGTCCGACAGCGTCCTGAGCAGAGCCGGGTGTCGCAGACAAGGACGGACCACTTTACAGATCACACGGCGGTCACACAACCCAATACCTGCTTCTCGTACAACTTTCACTTTCCTTGTAGTTAAAAATGACATCTTAAAACCAGTTACAGACACAAAAACCGGAACTCCACCGCCGCGCGGAGATACCGAAGAGGAACAATGAAGCGATTTGAGGGTTAACCGCCAGCGGTCTACCGGTCGGCTTGTTTACACGCTACTTACAGGATGAGTGAGCTAACTGGCTGTCATACAGTCCTATTATTTAGATATAAGACCTATTCATTACATAGGGGCACATAAACTCAGGGCGGCCGATGTGGCGGTGGGGCTTAGTAGCCTGGGGTGATCCGAGACACCTTGGGCGAAGCCAGTTGAACTGAGGAGGTGGCGGCTCTTAGTACCCCACCTATAAGAAGAGGGAACTAAAGAGCAGAAGGAGGTGGCGCTCTTCGTACCCCTCTTATAAGAAGAGGGGACAAAAGAGAAAATTTGGCGGCGCTTTTGCGCATGGGGCAAGGGTCGAGGATGGGAATCTCACCCCATCGCACTGTTCCAAAGTCGGTGGGGTTGTCATATTGTGCGGGACGACCCCATCTGTGGAGGTCCCTTCGGGGGCTGACTTGCCGTCGAGGTGCCCTGATGATTTGCTGTGCCGGGGCACCTTACCAAAGGCGGCACAGGTGGCACTCGCGGCACTGGTTTTTGTGGGTATTCGGCACTATATAAGGTGCCGCGAGCCCCACACACTACTGGAACCCACCAGGGCCAGTGAAGGCGCGTAAATGCGTTTCACCACGTCAAAAAAGAAAACAGAAAGGGCGGTTGATGTGAGTCAACTGTCGACAGCAGATGACAATAACCTTAACGCACATAGGGAAGTGGCCTAGGGGTCACATGAGGCCGGAGTTATATGGCAGAAGGACTATCCGCGTGGTCTCCACGTCTCGGGCACGGTACAGCCTGCGCTGCATGACGCATGCGCTGTTCCCATGCACGAGGTGTAACAATGGCCGGTATTCGGTAACGGCACTCGCCATTGTCTTGTCCACTCGCTCTAGCGCGGCGACGGGTGCCAATTAGCCTCGATATGGCAGCCCCATACGTCATCAACTATTGGTGACACGGTTTATTTGTTAACTGGTACGTCAAACACACTAAGCTGTCGGCATAACAATTACAGTTATTTGGTCTTTTGCCTGGAAGATTTGCCGTTAGTTTAAAAATTAGCACCTATTATATATTTAGTTTCTTCTTCCATTTTAGTTATTTGTTCAAACGTTCCAAATACCGGAGTTACATACTAATGCTCGTTTCAGTCGGTTTGATATAACGAGTGGTAAAAACGAATCATATTACCCTAATTGGGCGAGATATCTCTTCCGAACTTCTGTACTTCTGGGCTGGCCACACTTGACAGTGCCGAATTCAGATATCTGGTGGATGCCCTGCCATCGGTCCTAATTATCAGCTTATTTTAAAGTGTAAAAGAAAAATAATCAAAAAATTTAAAAATATGTCAACGTTTTCGTTAGACAACGTGTACCAATGTGAGCCTTTCTATTCAGCTTCCTCATCAACAGCGTATGGCAACCACAGCGCTTGCGCTAAAACCAGTTTACGTCTTATGTCGCAGATCATAACGCGAGATGAACTAAAAGTTGACATGTCAAGTAAAATGGAAAGCGCACCGCTGAAGACAGCATAACATTAGATGCTACATGTCATGGGAGGACTGAGGTCTCAGTCATAAGACGTGTAAGACATAAGAGAGTAAATGATCTAAAATATGGCCTCTATTTTATTGCCTCGATTAATAAACAAAGCGCCAACAAATAAATGTAACGGGCACGGGTTACGAGATAAGATACAAAATATGATTTTTTGAAGTGCTACGAAGTTTGGACAAAAACGTTGGCACAAGTGTATAATATCCCAGGGGGATTACTTTGAAGGGGACAAAATAGATATTCACGAATAAATAAATAATTTTTGAAAATGCACAAAATTCGCGATACTTTTTTAACACACGGAGTGTACTAAGTTATTTGTTCTTGATTTAGTTATGACTTTTGCTGTTGTCATTCAATGGCCCCCGATATGCCCCGAGTCAGTCAGACGATATCTCTGCGCTGGGATGACAGTTGATACTGACATTGCGTGTACGCAGCTTCCATATTATTATACTTATACAAACTCTACATAGACAACATCATGGATGGAGTTGAACTTTTTCTGAAATCACGCACGCACATAACATGTGTATGCAGATGCGTTATGCCTTTTCATACTGCTCATTTGGGCTCTTAGTAACAGCATTCACAGAACTTGGAACCCCGTATCATATAGCGACAGTCACTTAACACTTTTAAAAATACAGTGCGTAGTGTCTACTAAATAGCACAGTCCCAGAATTGCATCGCACACGCAGTTATGCACAGATGCTTTGTTTAAAATGATTCCGGGCCCTAACTACTAGGGTGGATCTAAAAGTTCGTGGCCTAATCTACATGGAGCTATGACATCTTTTTAAATCTACCGTCATTTGTTTGTATGTGTCATATTGATTTATTGTGCGCAGTTTCATTCCGATACTGCACAATATAAATTTTCTGTGATTATTTGTTTGAAGCAATCTGACGCAATTTTCAATAATGGAGAAAATTGAACACCGTGCAGTCATTAAGTACCTCGATAAAAAAGGCCTATCACCAAAAGACATCCATCAAGATATGGTGAGCACTTTGGGGGAGTCTGTTCCATCGTATTCCAGTGTCAAGAAATGGGTAGCTGAGTTTAAGCGCGATCGTGATAGCATTAAAGATGATCCTAGGAGTGGAAGGCCTACATCCTCTACCACGAAAGAAAACATCGATAAAATTTGTGATCTTGTACTGGGTGACCGACGTTTGACCATTGGTTCTGCTCGCTGGGTCCCGAGGTTGCTTTCAGCTGAACAAAAACGAGTTCGATACACAATTTCGCGAGACTGTTTGGAACTTTTTGAGACTGATCCCGAGGACATTTTGTGTAGATTTGTTACCGTGGGTGAAAGCCGGGTTCACCACCATACTCCTGAATCAAAGCAACAATCCAAACAGTGGAAAAGATCAGACTCTCCTACACTGAAAAGGCTAAGGTTGTTTTGTCGACTAACAAAGTCATGGTTTCTGTTTTTTGGGATGCGAAGGGCATTATTTTTGTAGATTATTTACCGAAAGGTAAATCTATAAATTCTAGTTATTATTGTAACCTTTTACGAAGACTCCGGGAAGAAATAAAAGAAAAAAGGCCGGGAATGTTGCGTAAGAAAGTTTTGTTTCATCAAGACAATGCACGTGTTCACACTTCGATTGAAACAATGTCTGTAGTCAATGATTGTGGCTACGAATTGCTGCTCCACCCACCTTATTCGCCGGATTTGCCCCCTCGGATTATCATTTATTTCCAAATTAAAAAAAAATTGGGTGGCTCGAAATTTGCGATCAAAGATGAGGTGATAGTCTCAGTAAACGATTATATCGCCGACCTTCCGGAATCTTTTTTTTTCGAGGGGATAAACAAGTTGCAGGTCAGGCGGAAGAAGTGTGTTGAACTAGATGGAGACTTCTTTCATTTTCTTGGTCGGGCTTAGAACTTTTAGATCCACCTCGTACAATATATGATAAACCGAAGATGAGGGGGTTCCGTTTCCGCTGGAGTCTCCCTAACAGGAAGACAGAAAGTCTCCAATAGTCCGTCGATCTTCGAACTGTCAAGGCACTTGCTCCAACAAAAGCTCTTCTAGTACTAGGTCCTACCGGAACAAATAGATCCATTCAACCGATCTCTACGCGACCTTCGTGGTTTCATTTAGGTTGGTATATGCATTTTGCAGTAGTAGAATTGTAGAAAACATCACTTCATAAGTCAGAGGCTGTAATAGTACTGTCTCAACCTAAATCGTTATGGTATTAGTATACAGTACACTGGGCAGCGCAGGGACGCCGATGACGTCCCGTGTGGGTCAGCGGGGCCGGTACGTTAGCCGGAGGGGCGGCTTTTCCCTCATTGTGGAAACAGACAGCCATTATTCGTCCGGCCTAATATATTGTTTGCGTAGTAGAGAAATAACAACATGAGTAGAATGAATACGCGTGCGCCAGCGCTGTCCCGACGACTTGTTGCTGAAGCGTGCACTTCTCTGGTAATAAACGGTAACGTGGCAACTCGTTAACACCTAATCACTTATTATTGTCATTTGTACCCAGCAGAGGCCAGTATTACTGGTCTCAATTACAGTCACGACTAGCTTACGGAGATTATTAATATATAAATTATGAATTTCGATTCCACAGTCAATTTGTAGTAACATAAAAAATCACTGCATACAATACCAGTAAGATAAATAAATTTTTTACAGGCGAGCGAAGGCGGGGATAGTGCCAGTATTTCTATAACTCGACAGCCACATGTCTTACACATAGTTATCTCGTCCTCTACCTATGGAATGAGTTAAAACAAAATGTGTCTTTCGCATGGGACGTTTGTTGGACGGTCAAAATGGTGCAACTTACGAAATATAAGCTCTTATGCAATTGTTAAAGAAATATGGGAGAACCTGGAGCATTACATATGTTCAGCACTTGTGCATCAGCGTTACAGGTGTAAGGTCAATGTCCTGGACGTGACCTGTGGACTTGACTTTAACACAACTCATACAAATGATCTACATACAAAAACAATCGATATACATACATTAACATACAATAGATTGTTTTATACTAATGAAGTGATGAAAAAGACGAAGACCTGATTATACTCAAACAATATTTATATCAATAGTTATTTCTGTAGATTATGTAGAGATGAAGCAACACATAGTGTAAATATAAAAAAGCGATAACGCTGATTATTTCACACAAGAATAATAAGAAACAGCTGCCACTAAACTGTAGATTACGAACATTTATGACCAACATAATAATGATAATTTACTTGTTAACATCTAAGTGTCGTGTGGCACAAATTGGTTCCCACACAGTATTCTGCTGATTTCTACCAGCACTGGTCTTCCGTTGGCACCCCTTAGCGGGACCATGAAGCGAATACACGTGTAATGAATGTTGAAAAAATTGTAGTTATATTAGTAGTATTTATACACACAATTTCGGGATTTGCACATAAGAGAACATAACAAAAACAAATAAAAAGATCAAAATAACACAATTCACAAAGGACATAGTTTAAGGCACAAATTTATGATTTTTGGAATCACTGCAAACAAATAAATATGTCTCAGTAAAAAATAGCAGACGTAAGACAGTCACGCGTGTGGCAAGAATTTAAGTGGAAAATAAACATTTATCGTCACAGACGGCATCAGAAAAGTAGATGGGTTACTAAAATTTTACCATTTAATAGATTTTTAGATTTAAATAAAATAGCCTTAAATATTTGGTGTACGTAAATATATTCTTTTATACTCAATCTAAATGTATGTATATTTTGCAGGCTACTTATCGGCGGTGTAACATTGTTGTAACATTTAGAGGCTCAATATTGAAAGCTGCCTCTAAACGCTGCTGAACAATGCGTTGTATCGAAAGCATTGCATTGGCAAGAGAGAACAAGCAGCACATTGGCGAGCCCCACAGACTCCGTGCTCCAACATTCACGTCAGCTAATTGACCACATGCACGTCAGTAAACTGGGCAGTTTGTATTTCAAAACTCCGAATAGTAAGTAAGCCGTTGTGTCGGTATTTCATTTTTAAAATTCTCCTTTGGATTGACTTTAAAGAGAGAGACGGGCTCTGTGAAACAAAATAGGCGCTTGTGGCACAAAGTTCATGGTGAAAATATAACTTCATGAAAGTGAATTCCAGTAGTTTCATTAAGTCCAGCACAACCAACGAAGTGTTGGTCGACCGTTCACCAGGTGGGAAGACGATCTCCGTACAGTAACCGTTCCGGGATGGATGCAAGTAGCAGGAGGTCGGTCGTCTTGGCGTTTATTGAGAGAGGCCTACGTCCAGCAGTGGACCGATAAGGGCTGATGATGATGATGATACCCGTAATTTTAATAAACATTGCAATACCTACGATAGAGGAAATGAGTGTAGGAGTGAATTAGGCGTGTCGTCGATTTCGATGCAGATAGCTTGTGACCGTAGTGAGGAGGAGACCTATGTGGAGGTGGACGTCTACAGCCTGTTGATGATATTGACGAACATTGCACAGGAGTCAGTTCTTCCCCAACATTGTTCAAGCCTTGTCGTGGCGGTGGCCGTGGGACTCAGTAGCCTGGGGTGAAACCAGGCGAAACCAATAAAACCACGGGGAGATGCTCTTTGCACCCCTCTTGTAAGAAGAGAGGGGGCTAAATAGCAGGTAGAGCAGCGCTCTTTGTACCCCTCTTACAAGAAGAGAGAACAAATGAGCAACACGAGGAGGTGAAACCTCACCCCATTGCGCTGTCCCAAATTTGGTGGGGTTGTCTTCTGGTGCGGGACAACCCTGCTGCGGAGGTGCTGTCGGTCCCTTTCGGGGCTGACTAGCCGTCGGGGTACCCTGATGATTTGTTGTTCCGGGGCACCTCACCAAAGCGGCACAGTTGGCTCCCGCAATGGGCAAGTGGGTGGGTAATGGGCACTATAATGTGCCGCGAGCCCCGCAAACGAATGGAACCCACCCAGGGCCAGTGAAGGCGCGTCAATGCGTTTCCCCGCGTCAACAAAAAAAAGGATTTAGTTCTTGTGATTACATTCGTTCAGCGCGTGCGATGAATTAATAAACCTCAACAGTAAGCTATGTAGGTGTGCACTTTATAAGAAACCGGTTTCTTAGAAAGAAAAAACAAAATTTTGTCAACTCAATTAATATCAGAAGCATTTTGCGAGTGCTGTATAGCGCATAACTGGTCTGTCTAGGTGTACGTATCAGTTATTATTGCTACTTATTATTGAATGTTTATAAATACCCGATTCAATGTCGGCCGGTCAAATTGTACACTTAAAAATAAAATAAAAGATTAGTCCGAAATATTTCGTGTCAAAGTGACACCGACGGTTGTTTGACAACTCAAAAGGATTTATAACAACACTATTGAGTACATCTATAAAATCGATAAGCATTACCTATAAATAAAATTTGCGTATAAAACGATAACGTTGTAAACGCGTGATAAGATGGACTATGTAGGTCTATAAATATCTTGTTATAACAACAAACACCTGCATTATTATAATAAGATATTTAAAGCGGGTGTATTTTAAAATTTGAATTGAATTAAATTAATTATATAACTATAAAGTTTCTTTTTGTTTTAACAAGTTGATGTATTTTTATACAGCCTGTATATGTATATATATAATATAATATATCACATACAAAATTAAATAAGAGTTTAGATTAGACGATGTACGCATGCGCAAATGTGCGTGTGTGTGGTTTTTTGTAATTTATTTACATCGAACAACAACAAAACACAGATGATTTGTGTTTTTGAAGTAAAACATAGTCGGCTCGCAACAACGTGTTATTTTTAAACTGAAATCATCTCCATCGTAAGTAGCCGTCTAAACCGATGCGGTTTATTCACGATTCCGCTCATCATTATCATCACTAGCCTCACTAGGACTTCTGCTGAACATAGATATGAAATAGTTCATTTCCGAACAAAACTCTAAGAGTACGTATTTATAATCTCTGAGTCTTGTTCGGAAATGTATTATTTATGAAAATAAATATGGCGTCAGGCGTGTATGAGAGTCTAAACACATAATTTAATAAATCGTACAAAAACTCTAGACAATTAAAAAATGATTTACGGAAATCCCTACTATCGAATGAGTCAATAGAACGTTTATGTGAAATTAAATGTTATGGCACAGCTAATAGACTGCATTGTTCCCTCGCGCCTGGGTGGTGGTCAGGTGGGCACACTGGGGCCGGGTGTTACTCATCATGCGGGACTGGCGTACAAGTCGCTGTGAACTATGTTATGACTTGTTTTTTACACGCCTAGCATTTGTATAGGGGACAAACGCGATAAGATAACTGTTACATGTCTAGGATGTTAAATCGGTCACATGGCATAACAACCGGAGCCAGTCGGACATGCGTATGAAGGGTGCTGTAGGAGCAATCCAAAAAAAGAATCAGATATTACTCTTTATATCAAATTGATTCTGTTCAAACCAATTTTCGTTTGCAGTTTTTATTGAAACACATTTTGAGGGGCTGCCCTCGAACCATTAAACAGGCACCTTCTCACACTTTAGTAGCAAATATCTCGCAAAGTATTATATAACCAAAAACTTTCTTAGAAACCTCCAAACCAATTAGTGAGATCTATACAATCAACGGACGGCTGTAGGCTCATTCATTCTTTCATATTTGTGGCAGTTCATAAATACACATTCCAATTTCCTTACCCATAATCTCCGAGTAAAACGTCTGCGACCTGCAGACCTACATAACGAAACTATAAGGGGCCACTTGGCTACGCAACTTTAAAACAGTAAGTAGCCTTTATCCCCCTACTTTCAAAGGAGGAGAGAGCTATATATATATATATATATATATATATATAGCTCTCAATATACCGACTCTAAGTCTACTATCATGGAAACAGTCCGACTGCTCGTTGGGCTTCTTATACTGTGAAAGAAGAACCTGTCGAGCCAACACCATGCCGCTGAATGGATGAATAACTGTACAAAGTTTCCTCGGAATGAATTTAAAACTGTTCCAGGAGCATATGACCGCTGCAGGCGCTGCGCAAACTCACCACTTTGACAGCTCAGTATCAGCTATTTAAATCTGCTTTGTACGTACCTGTAAATAAACAGATTTCGATTAAAAAAAGAATGAATGACTCTTGCTATATTGCAGAGTGTAGCACGTAGGCAGCGAACGCCACGCTGCGGCGCAGCTGAACTAGGCCGGCGCGACATCAGGCACCTGCTTCTCCGGGAACTCACATGCTTTTGCGGGTAGAAAGAGTAAGAAGGAACGAAAGGTAAAAAGTTGCACTGGTGGGTGTTTGCCCTTGCTTTTCCTAAGAGACAGGCCTCATTAGACCAGCTCTGCTCGCTGTCGTCTCTAATTTGTAGAGTCCATTGGCTCATGTGTACAACATCTGTGTAGATGTTTATGGGCGCCGGCAGTAGCCCCCTTTGCAACAATAAAAACTGACACGCCACCGTAGTTTACTCAAATGAACATGGTTTTGAATGAGAAGTGCGCAACAGTCAGAGGCGACGTGAGCGCGGTGCCGTGATACGTTGCTGCTGGCGACTCAACTCGTTATATCGTCTTAACACCGCGCGTCTTATAATGTTTCTTGTGGATTTAGCTCAAACAACTACTAGGGAGGTCTGTTGGCCCACTGCCCCAAGTGCGCAGTGAACACAAACACATGTGGCCTCGAGACCCCTACACCGCCGTCGCCTGCGCACAGATGTTTCCAGTTGGGTGCCCGTGTATTTACAATACGTGAGACACTTTCATAATTGCGGCCGGCTGTATTTGCGTCTCTACAATAATGCTAAATATTGTGCGAGCAAAACTTCGAGCTGATTCCTCCGATTTTTAGTTATTTCGAAACCTATGAAACTTTTGTGCGGCGTTTCTCCTTTGCCTACTTTACTATCTATCTTTCTACCAAATATCATATTTCTAGATCAACGGGATTACCCTCTGTGTCCACGATATACTGCAAACAGGCGGGCAACAAAGGCATCCTTTTATATTTTGTGGTAACTGACCCGAAAAAGCCAACGTAATGACATGATGATTCTTTCTTAGCATCAGAATTATGGCTACATATCCCACTATAATTCGTAACTATGTGCGAACGACTCATTCCAAACCTTAACACACTTTAAGGAAACAAAATGGTAAAATATAAAAATGACCATTTTCGCATATACGCTGCGATAAGGATCAGCCGAGCAGAGATTAGGATAGTCAGTGCAGTGTGACCCCTATGGCCATGCTCCTAGGTGCTACAGTCGCGGCAAGTGCCGATCGGTTCATGCTGACCGATGGAACCTTGGCTGGGTTTCAATTGTTTCATATTTTTATTCGCCTGCATGTGATATTTAAACGCACTTGTGTAAACACAATGTTACATAAATACGAAAATAAAATGTTATTCTTTTTACGAAAATAACACTTCGTGCAACGGACTTTCAGATTAATATAACTTAAATAGCGACGAGGTCTTGTTTCATGTAATTTTTACAACTAATAATTTTTCTTTTACAACTACATTCTAAAGGCACTGCTAGCTTTTAAAGGTAAAAACAATCTTAATACACGTTCCGTAAACAAAATATCAATTGAAACTTCAAGTCGTAGTTTTTTACATGTTTTCGTGATCGTGTCGAAAACAAGCTATCTCGTACAACTGATTCGAACCTTTTAGCCCTTAAGGGTATCTGCAAGCTCTACGATATAGCTACGCTTTCTTTTTAGGTTCCCTATCCAAATGGGAATAACGGTACCCTATTACTAACATTCCGCTGTCCGTCTGTCTGTCACCAGGCTATATTTTACGAACCGTGACAAGACAGCTGTCTATTTGTAACTACACAGTTGTCTGTTTGTGGTTAGACAGTTGTTTGTTTGGGGCTAGATAGTTGTATATTTATGACTAGACAGTTGTCTGTTTGTGACTAGGATAGTTGTATATTTGTGACTAGACAGTTGTCTGTTTGTGACTAGGATAGTTGTATATTTGTGACTAGACAGTTGTCTATTTGTGACTAGACAGTTGTCTATTTTAAAAGTAAATGTATTTCTGTTACCGTGTGTAGTTCGAATAATACAGAATGATTTCAAGTGCAAACATATGTTTGTCAATTTATGCTTTTTTTGGCTCCCCGAGGCAAGCATTCACCCACTGCCAATGACCACAGCAGGTGCGCTGGTCGCTGATCAGGGGCCTTTGCATTTCACCTTGGATCCTGTAACCTGTTATCAAGATATATGTGTCCTTCGGCCATAGCCATAACCCCTTTCTCTTTGTTTGTTTTGTACATTATCAATGTTTCCGATAGTGAGAGAGTCGTGAACACACTAACGAATGGAAATGTTTAATTAGGGAGGCAGATATACACACACAAAGAGTTCATGTCGACTGCATAGCGCACACACTTAAACATCGTTATCACACTAACTACAGTCTTGACAAGCAAGTAGTCTAACACGCACTGTTATATTTTTCATTATAATTTATACGAACACATACGAGAAATCGAAAAAAGTTAGTGATGACTACTCCACCCGGTCCGCCCATGGGCCCGTGGGCTGGCACCCGCCGCTCATAAACCACCCGAGGCGCGTTAGAATAGCCATCAATTTTAAGGCGATCACATTTGAGCGACAGGTTTCGACTCGGTCATGCCTGCCTAATGTGGCGACAGTGCAGCAACGGCGCTAAATAACACCACCTATTTGAAATGTTCAATTTTTACCCGTCTAGGGCGTAGCAAAATGGAGGGTTGTCATTTTGAACGATATATAAATATTATGTATAATACGTTAGATGTCCATCTGTATCCCCAGATCTCCCAAACTGCTTTATATATTTAGATAAATGAAGTATCGTTATATGCTAGATCCGCCATCACCTAGGCAAACTCATAGTTAGTCAAAGTCGTAATGGTCCGCTAGTTATAGACTACGTTATCCCACATTATGTAAACGTGGCACCCGCCATACGTGATATTTCTGCCCTCTTTTTCACTAAAAAATATTAAGATGTTCAGGATAAGTTGTCACTAGTCACCCCTAGTTTAAGGTTAAATTCACATTAGCGGGGTCAGAACCCTATCAAATTGAATTTCATTACATTAATGAATATGGGCAAATATGGCGCGACGACTTGTGTACATACACACAGATGCGAGAGCCACATGACCATGTCCCGCTGATGGAGATGATTAACGCGGAGCCGTCGACTGCGGCGACAGATTCAACCGACACGGGTGACACGACTCGACACACATACAGAAGCTGCTGAGTTACTGACACTGCACCACCGAGCCTCACAAGCACGAGTGAAACATCTGAAGCACTATGGTATCTACTTTGTGATCTTACGATTAGCATCATTCGGTATTTCACTAGCTTAACGTAAAGTACTGCGGCTTCTAAATTATATTGAAACACTGATTTTTGACGAATAAAAGTTATTATCATTACTATCATGCGTATGGCTATATACATCTGTATATAGCCATACGCATGTCACGCGACGCGGTAACACAGTAGATCATTTCCACTTAAAGATAGTTTAGACTCCTCGTAAGAACAACACACAGAGACTCAGTTAGCGGGAATCAGTTTCTACACGGCGAGTGTCTCTTGCGAGTAGCGGTGGCCACGCTGCTGTAAGTTGGCACGCGAAAACAGAGACAGCGCGTGTCAGCCCCGACAAAACCGTCTTTCTGGCGCACTTAGGTAATGAAGCCCCTGTTACATTATAACACTGTTACTAATTCTAGTACGAGAAGTGAGTAGCGCGACATCCCGACGCCGCGTCATAAAAATTTAGGAACACAGATACAAAATGTAATTTTAGGAAGCTTTTTACGTGATGAACAAATATGGACTAATGTGCCGTCGCGCCACGCCGTATTGTACTTCCCACTCAACGGTACACTAAACATCAGCGCTGATGAAAATCCGTAAACACCCGGTAGGGAGCAGTTTGTGACAGCCTAATTCTCTTTAGGTATACACGTCTACTTGTAGGCTGCCTCGTGATCTAGTGGTAAGCATGTTCAATCACAGACGTGAGGTCCTGGGTTTGGGTCTCGGATAAAAATGTTATTGGGACTTTTCAACTTATCATAACAGTCGGAAGTCAGAAAAGTGGCAGTGTTGCACCCGTGCCTCGGAGTATGTTCGAACAAACTGTTATTTCTCACTATTGGTGTCGTCCCCACATGCGGAGCCTATGAGAACGACGCTAGAACTGACTAAAAAGGGATTAAAGGTCATCCTTTAATCCCTTCTTTACCTTTAGATGGTTCATAGTGCAGTCGCCTTCTTCCTCCTCGCTTATGCTGCACCGGAAACTCGCAAACCGCACGAAACACAAAAGCATAGCTGTCATTTACGGCGCGGCGGTATCATGTGGGCGAGAGCAACCCGGCCGTGCCACAATCACTCAGCTGCTCTGCAACTCGCACTGCCTGTAAATTCTGTCATTTCCCCCTATCATTATCAGCAGATAATAACAGATGGTGACGAAGCCCAGGATCCGCTAATTTCAGTGGCAAACCAGCGAGTAGAAGGTCACACAAGTATACGTTATACAGCGCAGTGCACACACTGTGTCCGCCGACCCGCTCGCCTTGAGAGGCGACGGCACACACACACAATCACGCACACTTCAATCACACCGCCTGCAGATTGCCTTACCACCGTCCGACTATTTGGACCTAATAGCAGCGGAACACAAATTTGTCCCATTGTCCAACTTTTAGAGTACTTATTATTTCTTTAGATAAAGTAACTGGCGTTCCGCCCCAGGTTCGCCCTTGAATACCACAAATAACAGATTCTTAAACATGATATGCCTGAAGAGTTAAAAGGCTGACATAAGAATTATTTGAGTTCGCAGGTCTCACCGCGCAGCGTCATCTAGTAGCGAAGCGCTCCTTCTCGCGCACCCATGAATAAATACCTAAATATACAATATAGCTAGCGAACTTGTGAAAATCGAGGCTGTCATACGTATGACTCTAACAAACAATTACCAAACGACTGCGAACTTGATTGTAGAATATGGACCGCCTCTGATATGTACCCTGACTCGTACTCAGATGCGGACGAGCTGTGAACACATGGGGCGATATTTCATTAAGGACGATTAACGATATTCAATTAAACGACCAGTTTCATGATTTTAGGCGTTGTCAACGAGTCACTCGCACAGACACGTGTCATTATCTAACGTACCAATAAAGCTAGCAGAAACAAATAAACAATCTAAGGAAAGTACCCGGCGCGTTATCATCACTTATTATTTACAAATGACAATGAGTTACTAGATATCCGCGCTGACATTACTCGGCCGTAGTATAGAGCGCGAAGGTCCTTGTGATCCGTGGCACTAACTGATCGGCACAGCGAGCCTCTGTGTGTGTCCATATTGTTAACGATATTCTTCAGGCGCAGACCCGACAGACCGACTGAACGTGCTCCCCATAGCACGAACTTACCATCGACCATTGCCTGAATCCGGACTTAGACATTGTAAAATCCCACCAACGTACGTCCCGGCACTCTAAACTGGGACCTCACGAGCTGTGGTGACACACGCTCACGTACACTGATACGGTAATACCGCTGGCAGCCCTTATAACAATTTGTTCAGAGTGTTCGTGAAGGTAACCGCACGGTGCGAGCTGACCACAGCAACCGATCCCCGTGCTGACGAGCTGCCTCATAGCAGGCTAATAGTAATACTGATTACAAACAATCGTAAAATTTAAATAAATAGAGAGCTGTGCTCCTTATTGTCTACGTACTGCCCCGTGGTCTAGTGACGAGCTTGATCAGCCACAGTCGTGCACCACCTCGGAGAGCACGTCTAGCCGTCGGTCCTGCGCCTGATGTCTCTCCGGTCTCGTCGTATTGCAGTCCCACCGGAATAGAAGCATGAAGGGACAGGGACTGCACTCGTACCTGTGCACGTACTTGTGCAACACCCTATGTCTTACGGAGTTGGCACTCTTCAGAGACGACCGCCGTGGCCGTAATTCGGCCTAACATAATTGATGACGGACGCGCTGAGTCAGTTTCGCCGGTTCTTCTTCGGACAGCGTTAGGATTGAATCGGTGGTAGGGTACTCTTTGTTACTGACGTTCATAATGTAATTTTTATGATTCTACTTTGAATACAAACTGTTGAAAACGTCAGCATCTCCAATAACCGCAGATGGTATGGATCATACATATAGAGTAAAAGAGAAATATATTTATGTAATGCTTTTCACAGCTAACGATTTACAAATATACAAGATAAACGATTTCATATCAATTGTGAAGCATCCGTGATCGCACATAAACACATTTTTTTGCAATGTTACTTAGAGACACACTCAGTACAGTTACTTAGAGATACGCGCATCGGAAAGTCGAACATTTTCAATATAACGTTATTCACGTCATGACGTGTAGAAGGACTTATTAAGTTCACTACTCAATGGCCCCTTCGTTGAACTTTGCCGGTGGCCCTCGCGTCACCAGCACCAATACAACCACAATTCATACTTTAAAATAATTGAAGCCGTTCACGCTGTAGCCGGGAGCGCAGGCGTCTACATACAACATACGCTCCAAAACCTTGTCCTCCTATCGCAGTCGGGTTTTATCTCATTCAATATTAAGATAGAACTGCAGGTATGGATACAGCGGTGATTGAACCATCGACATCGGCAACCAGTTCGCCCTCGCAGGTACAGGCTCGGTGCGCTGGCGACGAGGGGCTCCCCGCGCCCCCGCTATGTGCCACTACGAGCGCCCCGTTGACCGTGGTGGTACCCGCGTAATACCATTGTCAGCCCCTCTATTTTCAAAACCCAAATGTTAAAAAAAGCAGTCTGCTTTTTTATTGTAGTGTTATGTAATTACATTATGTAATTGACTAACTATATCTCATCTACCCGACGTCACGGCGAGCACGTGGTGGTCTGCTAACGTACCGCACACACTAAAGTACTCATTTAAACAAGAAAAAGGAAAGTAGAGATTAATATAAACGGCGATAATGGAAGAGTGTACACGAGGCGACCGCCACGCACAGCCAACTGCTCCCAGCTGAGTCCTGATTTGATATACTCCGACAAGTCAAGTTTAATTTAACTCATACCCCAGTCCCCGGTCCCCCAGACGCGTCGGGCTATTTTATAGTAGAGGAGGGCAAACAATCAGTCGGAGCCTACTAACAACTACCAACGCCCACAGATGTCCGCGTAAAAAGTTGTCATGCATACTCACGTAATATCACCGTAAAGTAACGTCTTCAGTGTCGCGTTTCGTGCGGTCTGTTGAGTAGCCGGTTGCCAATTGAGGGGGGGCGAAAGAAGGAAAGGAAGACATGCATGTGGATGTTCATGGGCGTCGGTACTCGTAAAAATTGTTCCTTTGTCTCCTATTATATAAAGAAATGTTTTTTTTTGTTAGTAGCAAATAAATGCACATCGTGTAGGAACAGAGCCCAGGGCAAGTATGAATCTGTACTGTATGCACTTACCACTCTTCGTAGTATTTTCTAAACAAACGTGATAACGTTAAAAAACGTGGGCATAGGTATGAAGTGCGATTTTAGTAAGAGGGAATACTGAGTTTTACGATTCAAATGCAAATATTACTATTGAAATGTGATGTTTCTGTAGTCTTGCAATACTTAAAATAGTAGCCAGTAGGTACTGAGGAATACGTTTCTCATTCCGTCTCATGAGTCAAATCGATGATCTAATTATATCGAACGAGAGAAGAGGCTCTAGGTAGAGTCAGCAAAACGAGCAATTTAATTAGATGTGACCAGGCAAAAATCAAGATATTCCATTCATAAACGACATCTCCAGCTAAATTTGCCGCCCACCAGAGCCGAGAGTGATGATATTAACTATACTATTAATATATATACGATATAAAATGCCTGATAAACTCCCCAAAGACGCGAGTGTTAACATAAAGAGGGCATGTCCAGCAATGGTCTATTGATGACAAAATTAATGCTGTTGGACATTGTGTTTAGACGCTGACTTGACGTGTTCAATCCAGTTCGCTCTGACGCTCAGACAACGATCTAGGCAAAAAATACAATAATGGAATCAGCGCATGTACAAAAGCGGACGTCTCAATAAAAAAAACCGGGCTTCAGAACTGACCTTGGGGTACACCAATCACTGCCGCGACCGTACAGCCAACTCGTTTCGCGTACACCGTGGCCATTGCCTTACTCGATGTAATATAACAATATTTAAGCGCATATGTATAAATTACAATTTTATAGTACCGGTACTATTTTAGCATAAATACATTTAAAAGTGTCATATGATACACGTTGGTACAACCTGTAGCTGGTGTAACTCTGTATTACTATTGCTGTCTCGCGGATTCACCTGCGTGAAATCTATTCCAAGGAAGCCTTACATTTACATTACATTATTTCATCCACTGCTGATGAATGTTCGTGTGAAAGAATAATAGCAAACATACATACAAAACTTCGCCTCTATATTTATAATGTTAGTTCATCAACAGCATTACATCAACGAAGTGAAGTGTATGTCTCTAAAATCATAATTTTAAAAATTACTTTTGCGAGGTGGCAGCCACAAAGGATGGACTGAACGTCATATTACATTTCAGACATATATACTTGTTTAAGGCGGTTTGCGGTGGTGGTGCGGTGACTACACAGGGGACGGGAAAAGGGGGTAAACCAACATTTAGTATTTTTAGTAACATTTAGGTCATGCATTATGTTTTCATCTTTGAAATGAAACGAAAGGATGATGATTGGGTTATATGCACATTTGTTTTATGTTGTTTTATCCTACTAATATTTCTTACTCCTGCACGCAGAACTGTTGACTGAGTTAGGGTGAAATTGGGAACAGCTATCTAGAATAACATCTCATTTTCATTTATTATTGTGACTACATATATTGACAATGAAATTGAATTATAACCATTGAATGTTGACTACCACATTTAAGTTACTATTTAAATAATTATCTGGCTCATAAACCTTAACTTCATTTTTTTTTGCAATTGACAATTGATTTACATTAGAAGGAATCCGTTGGTAAAATTATAAATGTTTTAACATCTAGGTAGTTGTAACATTTGCGCGCCTCGCTATAGGCAAAACTATGTCCTTTAAAATATTGTTCACCACCATCTGAAGTTAAACATGTTTAAGTAAATAAATGATTTTATTTGATAACAAAAAACACTTTTTATTCCAAATAAACGAGTGTCAAATTTCGGGCGAAACTGCAGGACGCAGCTAGCCAATAATAATTGTATATCAGGTCGGAAGTGGTCGTTACCTAGCAGTCGTAGTGGCAGGAGTGGCTAAGATCTGATAGATATGCTGCTCGTACCCGCGACAACATCCCAAAAAAAAGGCTCCATATTTTTTTTTATATTTAATCGAGTTCAAAATTGTTTACATTCGTTGTGATTGTGCATGGAGTGCGTGTCTTGTAAATGATATTTCAAGGTTAACCTCTGCTGTAAAAATATAAATAAATTGTAACTTTTGCCCGACTGAGTCAGAAAGAGGGTAATGTTTTTCGAACCATACGCTCGATTGTGTGTAGAGTTGTTTGCTGACAGCGCGAGTAGCCTCGGGGCTGGTTACAAAACTATATAAACTTTTCGAAAAGTCATTATGAAAGCTCAAGTTATTGTGTTTGCCAGCTGACACTTATAAAGCGTGTCCTACACAAGCGACGGTGCGTGCCGTACTATGCCTATTTTTTATTTTATTAATAAAAATAAAATTTAACACATATATGTAATTTTATTAACAAATTAGGTCCAAATATCTCCTTTTGGAATATGTCCATATTATCTTCAACTGTACCGAAATTCAAACCCCTCCATTCTCGAAATTCTTAAAAAAAGGGATAGGATTTTTTTTGTTCGCCTTCTTTTATGTTAAAACATAAAATAAAGAGCAGTGGAAATTTTGTTTTTCAAAACAAAAACAAAAATTCGTAGCATTAACATTTGCTACAAGCTACACTTAAAAGAAAGCCCGTCGAGTTCTTTTGGTCGGATTTGTGAGGTCGGAGCTAGGTGTAGCTACTACCCTAGTGTATCAGACTTTTTTTTCTAATTTTATTCCACCACCACGTTCATAAGACACACGACAAGCCGCTTAAACGTTTATCAATAATAAGCAATTTCCCGTAAATGAGTCAAAACGTCTCGCCCACATGTGTCAGCTAGCGTGAGTTGTGAGTGAGAATGCAAGTTAGTAACGCGACGCTGAACGTTCGTGCGCTTTATAAACTTGCATTAAAATATCCTAAATATCCTGGATGCGTCGGAAGCTAAAATCTCTCACCTTCCGCGTGAGACAGATACCCACCGGGCATGGCTGCTTCGATGAGTACCTGTATCGGAGGGGTCTCAGAGAGCATAACCCCATCTGCCACTCTTGTCGTATTGCGGAGGACACGGCCCAGCATACCCTAGAGGTGTCTGCGTGGTCCCGGACATCTCACTAGCGAGTATCGTCCATTCAATGATCGGGAGTGATGAGTTCTGAACGGCGGTGGAGGAGACAACGGGACGTATCAGACAGGAAGCGGTTGGTGAATATCGGGTAGGAGCCACTTGCAGCGCCTTCTAGCGTAAGAATTTCATAGCCAGGGTCCGAGGATGGACACCTGATCTCGGAAGGCTATGACGATGTTGGGGACGCTCTAATAGCCGGAGCGGCCCCTTTTGGAGGAGACCGGTCCCACATGGGGTCGACCAATCGCTGGAGTGTCCCTGTCGCTAATTAATCTGGGCCATCCCGTCAGAGCCGCCGAAGTCTGCCGCAGTGGTTTTTAGTCAGTGGTGGCACTTTTGTCGTGCTCGTTTTTAGTCAGTGGTGGCACGTTTGTCGTCGGTTGCATGATGTATAAAAGCATTTTGCCTGCGTTAAAAAAAAACCTAAATCACCTATTTATTACTGTCACTAATAAACTACATAGAAATAAGAAAAAGCTTGCAACGACACTAAGCATTAGTAATTATAAATCGTGAAAAATAATATTGGTCTTAACTTTTACAGCGATGGGTAATCATTGTCGGTTTGTTGTACGCATTTAGAATCCCCTTTTCACGTGTCTCACTCATAATCATTAGACCTGAGCATCCTCCTGCAATCTGCATTAGGATAAGGAATGTGCGGGATGTCGCAATGTGCAAGGACCGCAGATTCGTTACGATGAGAAAGTAATTTAATTACATTGAATAAACTTCAACGCCGTGTCATGAAATGCCAGACTGTTTTTAATTATTTTTACAACCAGCAAAGAACTGACGAGAAGTCTATATAAGTTACGTGTTTGACTGAATGAATAAAATAATCGAGACGTTTAGGCTACAGAGCGCGTGAAAAATACACATGCATATTGTGTAGATAGTCCTCGTCATATATTTGAGGTGCCAACTAGTACAAATTTAAGTAGCACCACTGAAGCTATAAGCTGCTATATGTTTCCCCGTGGGTTCTGTCGCCACTCGCTCGGCACTGGCAGTGCGGTCAGCTGTAGCACGCTCTAGTGCACGCAACACACACCGAGTCGGTTACGATATTGTTTACGTTCGCACGGCCCGCTTACGGCTGCCTACTTATTTATCAATAGTTTTCGCGCGCGACTCCGTCTCTACTAAGCTACTACACCTCAATAACGTGGCTTATCTATTTCGCCCTCTAAATTATCAAAAACAAACGTTGTCCTTCAAATATGTCGCAGTATGTAATTCGGAGTATCTGGCTGTAAGTAGAAAGATTACTTTTAAAGTATCTGCTAAGTACTAGTCAGCGGCGGACTTAGGATGTTGGTAGGTTTGTAGCGACAGGATTTATCAAATAACAAATCTGATAAATCCACCACAAGACTTATTTAAAACATTATCTATAAAAAAAAGTGGTACGGAAGAGATAGCAATGATTAAATGGTAATGCTGCGTATTTCATTCATTTTATCTAATTAAATTACACTTCTGTTAGATTAGATATTACTTAAAGTATATCTCTATTATTTTATCTAATGCAATTATTTCCTATTGCATTATCTAATTCAATTACTTACAGTCTTATTATTCATTATCTAATCACCAGTTTATGAGTTTTATTTGTCCAATAAAGGCGGAACTCGTCACAACGGAAAAGGAGAGTATATTTGAGTGGTAAGTGAAACTCACGCGAACCAAAAGAGCCGTTTACCAATTTAAACACTTGGCACTTCAGTCCTAATTAAGTTCGCGTTTCGATCCACGAGTAAACGCTCGCGGTACACGCCGGCTCCCGCTCGCCGTACAATCTGTGACAGCAGCGACTGCAGCAAGTCTTACTACTCAAGTATACTGCTGCTCTGCGCGCTCCCACATGGAGGAATCATCAGGCTCCTCGGACACTTGTCAGCGAATGGCACGTCGTAACATCACGGTTTATGAGTGTTAGTCACACACTACCTGCCGGTGTTTTGATTTTTCCGGGTAAAAAAACATAAAAGCGTTATAAATATAGATATAGAAAGCCAGGTCAGGGCAGCCTTGGCTAAATAAAAAGAAACGATCGCTCTCTCCATTCTCGATGCTCTCGATCTACCCGCTTACACAGCCAGTGCGTGAAAGAGGCCAAAATATGGAATATTTTTGGAACGCAGTTCCATTATCTCATTAAAAAAATAAGACGAAAAGTTGTCAAGACACTTGTCGCTATAGTGTTGTAAGCCGCGCGACGTGAGCATATTTCTCTGTCTGTTTCTCTCTCTCTCACAAAATGGAAAGCCAATTATTTTCGTTTCGTCTTTCTATTTTGCTTTGGACAGTGTAGTGCCACGACGATTATTTTTGTTTTGTTCAGTTTATGCAGGTTTTTGTACGTAATAAATAATAAAAAACATCACAAATCCTTCACTAATTAATCGAAAGGAATCATCGTTGCATACGGATGTCCACATCTCTATTTAAATAAAAGAGAGGTGTCATATTAATTATTTGAAAAATGAACTGTCCTATAATGTCGCTTCAGTAGGCAAGAGACAACGCGATATTCTCTCTTTCTTTCAGACATTACTGCTTACAGGCATCTTTCTAATATTCATAGTCTTCCCTCCACATACAGTTCTGTATTATTAGGACATAGTACTACTATATGTCGTATCGGTTAATTAATTAACTGCGATACGTCACACACATGAGTAAATCGAAGTGTAATCAATGACTTCTGATCTCATAATATTGTTATCTCTGTAAGCGCATGCCCTTATATCTGGGGAGTAGGGAGCAGTTGATAACAACCGATAACGGGCCCCTCGCGACCGAGCGCCGACCTCCATTACGTGGATAGCGTCCTCCTGACATATATATTACAGTGCACAAGTGTTTGCGCTGACACAAGTGCACTACTCAATTCTCACACTTAGTTAACGTGGCGGGGGACAGCTGGCGGTAAGTGGCTCGTGGCCGTGACCTACGGCGCTCCTTGGGAGAGGCCTGTATTAATTGTTCGGCAGTTAACGTCTTACAGGTGCTGATGCTGAACGTCGGATAAAGTGTTATCTGGTGATCCAATACCGTTTTGCACAAATATTTATTTGTCCCGTTTTTCGATTATGGGCACAGGATATATCACGTTACAGCCCACAAAATGTTATAGCCGTGACCGTAAACATAGCGCAATCTGTTTAACCCCATACAGACATAGCGATATGGAAACCGTTTTGTGTAGATGGCTTGTTTATCATCAGACTTAAAAAGTAGGTATCAGTTCGACATGTGTGTATGTAATATTATCAGAATTGCAAAATATTCGCATATGAATATATAGTATATATAATATAATAAAAAAATTACATAATTTCATACCGGTATGTATGTGTGCATGTTTTCCATGTATGTCACTGAAACTATTGATGATTCTTTTTTTAACTTTCATTTCTTGTTCATCTTACAGAACAATGAAGATTCATCAAAATCGGTTTAGTTTAGCTTTTAAACTAAAAGTTATGAATTGCGACACGGTTTGAAGCTCATTTCTTTAAGTAATCGTAAAGTTAACAACAGCGGAGGAAGCAAGAGAAATCTGTAAGGATCGTGACATGTGGCCCTCGGTACTGTATACCCCAGTAGGGAGCTGGCGTGGAGATGTGTTGTTGTTTTTTATACAACTGGTTCGTGACGTCATCAGTAATGCTGCACGCTGTCCACGGCGACTCGCCAGATATTGCCGGCGGGCCCATGAGGCCGAGACTACGGCACACTATGGAACAACGGCATTTCAAAAATGGTTTTTCTCAGTGTCGCTATTGCCATGTTTTTTTGTTTATACTTTAAGGTTCGAACTAAACTATCGCGACTGAATTATATATCTACCAGCTGAGAGAAATGTATAGTCATGCGACAAACTTAGTGTTCCTACTACCCATCTAGAGCCTGTTCGCTTCGCCACATTCAAAGTGATTTTAATGTAAAATTTTAGTCGAAGAGATACAAAGGATTATACAATTCTGATCTTTTGTACATTTTAATGCACTTAAAACATTTATGTTTTATTTAAAATTTTCGAAACCGCTATCTGTTGCGGCTTCATTTATCTTCATTACCCATACTAATGTTTGCGGTGTGTTTTGTAAATTATTATGAAGAATTTATTGACAATAGAATACTTATCATTTTGCACCCAATTTTAATTATACGTGTGAATTTTTTTATCGTTTAGATGCACACCACCCTTAAATTTCAAATATTATATAAAGCGACGATGTATTTTCTAATTTATTACGAATTTATAATTATAATTAAACGGACGTTTATTGCATAATATACTTACTTTTTGTACAATTTATGTGTTATACATTTAGTTTTAACGGTTTGTAAAGGAATAAAATTATATTTACATTATTTTGTAAATTGACTTTGACTTTTAATACAGTATATTAGAATTAATTATGCTACTACGTCACATTTGAATTATATACTACTTTATATTTGTGCAAAATTTTACAGCTTAAACGTTAGAAATAAAAAAGTTATGGATTTTTAGGCCGAAACGATTTTCCACAGTGCGCGGCGTGTCCCCGTCACTTCTTTTTCTTTAATAGCACAGGGGCAAACGAGCTATCGGGCCTTTTGACAACTACCGACGCATGGGACTATCTGTTCCTATGCAGCACGGCACTACCACTTCCTGAAAGTCAAGCGCAGTCGGGTTTGTCATTCATGCCACTCATTTGTCCAGACAAACACTTTCCGGCTTTATTACCTTGATCATACGTAACACGAGGAGGCGGCCGCTGTCGACGAGGCGCGAAGACGTGACAACTGGCACGGTCAGAAGAGGAGACGTGTTCTCAGGGCCGCAGCTTATCTGCCCGCCGTGAACCTCACATACGTCGAATGTCCACGATTTTTTAATGTATAATATAAGAGGCAATGGAGTAAGCGGAGCATTTTAAAAAAACCGACGTCCGCAGACATCCGTGTAATTGCCATGCAGATGCGTTGCCCTCATTTTCTTCTCCTAACTCTAACTTAATCAAAACGACTAACTCAGCTCCGAGACCCTCATTCCATGTTGTATTTACATCATTCGTAGATAATGTAACTGTTGAGTATTCGCAAGTGTGTCCGCTCGTTGGAAATAAATGTATGTAAAGATAGTCTGTCGTGTCTCATTTAGGTACCGAGATAGAAGCGGCACACTAGATAACTTCACACTCCTTCCTCTTACACAACATCCAACATTATCAAACCAGGGACTGGAGGCCGAGGCATAGACAACACACTGCTGTCCTCGCACCGGCCCGCTCGTGCCAGATCATCGACTGCCCGACAAGCTGCCAACGACCCCGTATCTACAAGGCCTGCATGCTCTTGTGATTAGACACTATTGACTACGTGTGCAGTACATTCGTCTCATGAGAGCTTTGTTCGTAAGAGGTGGTGCCATTACTGTATCAGATATATACAGATAAAATGACACATTAGCTGTTACAATTATTCTATAATTCTATACGTTAACAATGGGGGGTAAAGAGTTTGTTACTATTTAATTAGACTTTCATATATATTTATTCAAAGATAGTCTTTCCACGTTCACATTCATGAATAAAGTTTTTATATGTGACAGTTTTATATAATTGAAAAGTGCATTGCTAACAATTGGGTTAGCAACACAATTTTTAATTAGGGTTAGTATAACGTGAGGGTATGAAGTCTTATCTGGTAGTTGTCCGAGACTCCCGGCTGCAACTTGGATGGTCCTTTATATATATAATTATTGTTTCATAAACACTAACTTTCACGAATTGTCCTTCATTCCTTATATTCAATATTTGAAAAATATAGGGTTTAATAAACAAAAAGAAAAAGGTGTAGAGCTCCTATTATATAAATTATTTCGTGCATCGTTACGTATTTGATATATTATAAGGCATCGCAAATATATCCAACCAAAGGAAAAGGAGTGACATTTATTCAACACAGAGAACGTTAAGCCTTACAGTCAAAGATGACGAATAAAATATTTAAGTAGCAAGATATAATTGCTACAGCTGTTGCGTCTCGTGTCGTGTTTACCGCGTTGCCTCGTCTGCGTCACGGCTATGCGGATATTAATGGGCGTTCGTAAGACGCACTAGTGGATGCGTCTGCTATCATCACGTGCCGCGGAGATAGCTACTAGCTAAAGCCTGCACATTCAATTGCAGACAAAGGTACAACGCCTGCCTATCGCGAAGGTTCGTACCGAGGTCACTCTTTAATTGGTTCCATCGTCACCGTTCGACGCGAGGTTTCAATTCATTATCATCATTGTCTGCCCACCGATACCCCTCATAGCGTAGCATCCTATCAACAGGTAGCAGTATAAGTAATGCCTATGCGCTAGACTGTAGGGCAGACCTGTTTAGTTGTGGAACCAAATCGAAGCGTGTAACACTTTAAAACGACAACTCATTATTTTATCTATGAGACCACTTTAGCTCAGAGTAATATAAGTGGTGCCGCGAGCAATGTACTGCCTCTTGTGACAAAGAAGTCATACCTCTATAACATAGTGCTGAGTGACATCAGAAGTACCATTTGTGAAAAAATCCACAAACAGACTTTATAATGAAGTGGCATGCAGCGCGCCCTACGCAAGCGCTAGAGCGGGCTGAAAGAGCCAATCTGACTATTATCCTGTGAGGAACAAAGCGGTGCGTACAAAGTACAGATTTAACTCTGATCGAGCAAACGCTTTAAACTGGCTATTCAAATCCATTTTTGAAGACATACCAAAAATGTGTCAATTTACAATTTTTGACGTCTGGGCCTTTCTTTCTCATAGTGGGGAAAACGGGTCCAACATTTTATTTTTATGTGTATGAACTAACAGGAGTGTTTTAACGAAGTTCTATAGTTTATTAGTAGGAACATATATACGAAAGTGATATTTTTTCTCTTATCATAACACAACAAAAATATTCTGATTTGTGTAATTAATTTGTTCAGTTTATAATAGATTAGGAACTAATCAGTCTCCTATTGGGGCATTCAACTCTTTACCCCAACCACTTATGAGTCATGTTACAGGTTACAAAGAATACTGTTCACACTAGCCAAAAATTTATTATAGAGCCCTAAAAGTTGTCTGTTCGTTTCTCAAAATCAACTTAACGAATTTTCATGCGATTTTCACCTATGGGTAGAGTGATTCCCTAGAAAGGTATTAATGTATATTGTCTTCATGGCGAAGCCGGGTCGGGGCGCAAGTATACGGAAAACTACTATATACGTACAGTATACCAATAAGCTATGTTCAGACATGAATAGTAACAAAAAAAAATAAACAATTGACTTTTGTTAGTTTTGTGTGGGATCACAGACGCCGCGTATCATTTTGTGGTGGAATGTGTCCGGAACGAAGATGAAAGACAAATATTACCAGGATTTTGTGATCGTCCAGCTTACGATGTGGCTGGTCTCCACAGCATATTAAGTATTCCAGTGTCGGAGGCAGGCTTTAGCTATAGATTAAAATGAGATTGTTGTGGTCGTCGTAATCACCTCATATGACAAAAGTCCCTAAATAAGAAGAGAATTAAAAACAAAAAAAAAGCTTTTCTTAAAAATTGGAGTCTCCTGTTAGTGACATCGCTCGACTAGCACCAACGCCTGTTTGTCTTGCAAATGTCTTACTCCTCCCCGCATAGTTAAAAATGAACAATAGCTCCTTAGTTAGTGAACACACGAGTGCGGTTCCGCTTACTGATGTCGCATACTGCTACAATAACACTCCCCAGCCTGCAGTCGTTTATATAGAGTATATAGCTGTGAGCTGTTGAGCTCTACACCTCTGCGCTCCACCCGCTTACTGGATTACTACACAAATAGTCGCGAAACTCTGCTGTGTCACACTCGTGTGTCGGTTCAGTTCAAGTGTCACCTCAGGGTTGAGCCACAGTGTATAAATACTTGTGATATATCATATTGTACCGTCAACATAGTCAAATACATTTTTATAGATATTGGACGAGAACAGTCACATGGTATGTTCTGAGTTAACTGTGCGTTGGCAAATAAATAATTTGTGACGTGTGACGATGTGGAAACTGTATGTACCGGGAATACCAAGACGTATCATTTACCAGATTGTCCGAAAGTGGAGTCAAGAGCCGTGTTTGTACGAAGAGAGTAATGAATGTGGAGGAGGCGAGGCAGGTGTGTAAATAACGCCATATGTGGCTCTCCTTTCTCTGCCTACTTCAACGCACATTATATAAAGATTCAGCTTCCACAAGGACACTCTATTCCTAAAAACTGTTGATGTCATAATTCCCAGCCAGCAGTAGCATCCGGCTGAACCAACGACAAGGTAAACAAAACAGCTACGAGGGGTGATTGTGTGACAAATTTATTTTTCAAAGTAGTTTCCGTCTACCTCGATGCACTTAGTACAGCGCTTCTCCAATGCCGTTACATCAGTTTGATAAAATGTTTTCTCTAACCCCTCAAAATACTCGTCTACGGCGACAATGACTTGAGATTGGCAAGTGCAACCCTTTACGTGTGCGTTGTCGTGGTGGAATAAAACTTTCTTTTTGGTAAAACGGGGCCGTTTCTTTCGGATTACTTCACAAAATTTTTGCAGCAAGCTTGCATAACACTCTCCATTTATTGTTTTTCCTCTCTGCATGTTCATAGGAAATGCATACCATCTCTGCTATCTGCCGCAAATTTAAGCGCCAATCATTCAAAACCATTTTTTGAATCTTTTGTGATCATGTCCGGATTCGTGACTTCATTTGGACGGCCAGAAGTGGTTGGCGTTTTCGCAGCTCTGTCTCGTTAAAATCTGTTATCCATGTGTGAATTGTACTCAATGCAGGAGCAGTATTACTTTCTTTTTCGTTGACGCGGGGAAACGCATTTACTCGCCTTCACCGGCTCTGGGTGGGGTCCAGTGGTGTAAGGGACTCGCGGTGCCGAATACCCACAAAAACCACCGCGAGTGCCATCAGTGCCGCCCTTGGTGAGGTGCTTCGGAACAACAAATCATCAGGGCACTTCAACGGCTAGCCAGCCCTCTAAGGAACCACACTCCACCTCCACAGATAGGGTTGCCCACCACTACAGGACAACCCCACCGACTTTGGGACAGTGCAATGGGGTGAGGTTCCCAACCTCGGCCCTTGCCTCGAGCGCAAAAGCGCCACCTCGCTTTGTTGCCCTTAGGTCCCCTCTTCTTATAAAAGGGGTACCGAGAGATTCCTCCTCCTGATCTTTAAGCCCCCTCTTCTTATAAGAGGGATGCAAAGATCTATCTTGGTTCAATTGGCTTCGCCTGGGTTCACCCCAGGCTACTAAGGCCCACCGCCACGACAAGGCTTGAACCATGGTGGGGAGGAGCAGTATTACCTAAAACAGCAGTAGTCAGGCTAGACAGTAGCTTGACTTTAATCTGGGTTGCTGTTTTCCCTTTTACGTATACGTAATACGTAAAACTTTATCACCGCACGAATTTCCTTTCTTTCCATTGTTGAGAAAATTTACGGCAGAGAAAGTTCTAGGTTCCCTCACACAAATTCTACCAGTTCGAATAAATTCAAATTTGGCGTTCTATTTAAGAAAAGATGATAGAATATAATGTAATAAGTTTTGTTTGCTTATCTTTTTTTGAGTTCCTCGTTACAGCCAGTTATCGATCAGCCCTCGTATCACTGGAAATAATAAGCTCGTTGTAATGGCAGCGTCACTCCGGGTCATCCTATCTCCTCCTTAATCTTTTTGTAATCCAGAAAGCCGGAAATATACAAGACGATCCGTGAGCGTCCGGTGCTCTCCGAAGTTCCGAACTCTTCGCGTTCAGTGTCCACGACGGACTGACAGTAATGAATTCGTATTGTGAGGTAACGCAATCGATGTCGCAAAACTAAAGGCCGTGACCTACAGACCTCCCACCGTCACGCCGGCGTCAGCCCCGGCGGTGAACATCCAAATGGCAGGATCGGTGCCCTGCCTTATATAGACTTTATATCAACAAAAGTTTTAATTTAACACTTATTTTGATGAGTGTTGTTGTGATATGTTTTGTGTGTGTTTAGCATTGATATTATTTAAACATCCTCTTGTACGTTGTGGAAGTACTGTCACGGTCTCCAAGGATAATATATAAGTAAGAGGTAGTGGCAGAGCAGCATTGCAGCCGAAACGGGCCGGCACGAGCCGGAAGAAGCGGGGAGCCGGTCGTTCACACGATACCGCCGAAAAGCAATATTTATTGTTTTATGAAGCCCACTGGAGGAGATGGGAACAAGTATTTAGTCATTATGACGTTAAAGTCTAGAACATTTATTGTTGGACATGAATGTAGGTATAGATAATAATAATAATAATAGAAAATAAGGGTATGAACAGTTTCTATAAACTTGGTGAATCAACGAAAGTGCGACTTTAACGAACCGCTATCACATTCCAGAGAATTACATAGATTCTGTTCGTGGGCTACTGTTGTAAAGTTCCATCTGTCCCGGAATGAATTGCGCACGCTCTTTTTATAATATTTAAAAGTGTTTCGGAATATTCCTGCGCTACCATTATGTTCACTGCTATTTTTGTAAAGCTTAACTGCCAGAGACCAATTATATTGAATTGTTTATAATTACAATACATTTGTGACGCAGTCTATCTGCGATTATTATAAAACAATTGTAACAATAGGTACAATTGTTACATATGTCAATAGGTACAATTCGGCCAAAATGTGAAGCTGAACGGGCGGGGATTGACGGAGGTCGGTATTTTCCGTTCATTATTAATGACTCAAAACCTTAACACCTAGTGGAATGTGCATATAACTAGAAAAAACATCCCCACTTCTTAAATAATAGGGACATAATAAGGCAGACTCTAAAAACACGACGAATGTGTTTGTACCTATGCAAATTGTGTATTTATAAAAAAATTAGAGTACCTACGTAGGTATATACACAAGCTTGATCTAAACGTATACGGCATACATTTCAATCTTAGGACATTACTATTTCGAGTTAAATATGAATTATCAAAAAGCTTTAATAAAATAAATTATGATATATTCATAATTATAAAACGTTATCGCCCTGTGTCGATTGAAACATGGCCATTGGCCATTGTTCTTGGGCGATTGACTATCCAACAGGAAGACGCCAAAACGTAAAGTAGCTAACCGCTAGCATAAAAAAACAATGTTCGATATTTATAATTTGTCTTACTGTAGGTATACGAACAAAGGGACAGTCAAACACGTAACAACGTTGAATTAATCGAGTCGTGCCCAGTGCGTTACATGCTATTGTTTCCATCATTCTTCTGTAAATACGTTAATTTATAAGTTTATTGCCTCACCAATTCAATTCTATGATTTACATACAATTATTCACATTATCAAACGCAAGACACAAGTTCTAGAATATCGAGCTGCATTACGTTACACCAAGACGCCAGTAGCAGCTGCCGGCCGTCTCACACTCACCGATCTCCTTCCTGGCGAAGGGTCGATCCGTGTTTTGTGGGTTGGCTCCGAAGGACTGGCCCATGTTGTCTTGTCTCTAGTCACTGTCACATAACACGCACGCTCCGCTCCGCGACCGCGCGAGTACTGAGCGCGCGCGCCCGCCGCCCGTCCGCGCTCGCCGGCGGCGCTCGGCCGGTGACCGATAAGGCACGATATACACTGACCCACAAATTGTCTAGGTCATAGGCCGATCTCACATCCTCTTTAACCCTTTGCCTATTAATAGGCGACCTTCGCTCGTCACACGTCAAGCTTGTGTCATCGACCTATCCCTTCGATCGTGACGTCAATGCTCATATTCTATCGTCATCGGTGACGTTTATAATGTCTCAACTTTTAATGGACACGTGCTCTTGCTGATATTTTCTCTTTTATAGTATAGGGGGACAAAAGAGCGATCGGAGACTTTCAACGACTACCGACACCCAGGAACATCAGTATAAGTATGCCGATGCTTTGCTCTCGAACCCGCTCCCCCCATTGGCCACCAGCTACTCACGAAACACACGAAACGCGACACCGTAGGTCGCTTTACGGCGCTATCGAGTGAGCGAGAGGTACCTCCCCGGCAGTACCGGCCCAATTCCGTTACACAGGAGAGGATGAGGTGTCATACACCATGCAAGGCACTACCTCCTCCTATGCAACGTAGCTCTTCCTGTTACAAAAATGAGATTGATGAATCTGATATACAGCTGAGACGTACGTTCTAAGTGCGTGCTCCTCCCATGCGTGCACTAGCAGGCTTGCGTCGACGACTGAATATTCACTAAGGGTTATCTGTATCATCATCATCATCGACATTGGCCCACATTCACAGCCAGCGCGTGACGGCATTTACAGAAGTACCCTATTTTTACAGTAACCAACTGAAGAGGACAATGGCGTATATTCCTGCGACCCCATGAAGGCTCCCATATATTACTTCATTAATTGATCCCACATATGAGAGAATCGTCAAAGACGAACGGCATCTTGCTGATGATTATATGTGAGTAATTGTAGTCCCACGACTTATCTTATCGAAACAGGAAATTATACATCCACATACGTGCTAGCGGTATTCTGGTGAAATTAAGCGTGCACGACGAGACCCGCTGACTTGCAGCATATTGAAGTGGAGTAAGGGGCCATGCGTATGTTAGTAGCCTTATCACCTTACACTGGGGGCTGCTGAGAAGTAGGAGCGCATGTGAGGAATGACAAAGTGACGTCGTTAGACCAATATCCGTTCAGTTCTTCCACTCTTGTCCATATAGATAAATTTGATTACACTGGTCCAACTGTCTGCCGGTTCTTCTCAGATCTGTGTAGGAAAAACGATTATAATGTGAACTTTGATGCTGACCCTCCTTGTGGTTGCCGCTCATCAATCTCATGGTACATCGCAGTTGTTATTGTGTTTCACGAAGGGGGCGGACGAAGACCGACCCCTTCTCTTTATCGCGTGGCGCGTCGACGCAGTAAACAACTTGCTCGCACTCAGACAACAATGGCACGATTATTTTGATGGCGCGTAATATCCGAGCGAGTGCGCGTGCACTTGTAAAATAGGCGCCTGGCAAATATAATAGCAATGTCACAACCGCGCCGCTACATTACTCGCTATATCATTCCATAAGGCGCTTTTGTCATATCGTTCGCATGAACCGATCGAAAGGCGAAAGGTTGTCTTGTGATAAGTTACACATAACTGTCAGCCGGAGGTTAAGCGCCCGTATAGCAAACTACTGTTGTGTAAAATAGCTATTCAATACTGAACACCACAGAAATCCTTCTAATTTTTAAATTCTAAATGAATCCGTGATTTACCTGTCAGTTAATTTGTTAACAGGGCAACCGGAATTATAGGAAGGAACCCGTGAAACAAGCCCAAAGACTAATTTAATTTCAGAGCCAACATGATTCACACATACTGGTGCGCTCAAACATATAGACAAATGACAAAAAATATGCTCTCGAGATCTCTCTGAAGGTCAAATTTATTTTATTGACCTGCGTTCAACAACCTCCCCTCAGGGGACTTATAGCGAACAGTCCGATAAACAAACGTCATGCAGACACATGGATACACAAACACCTACCTGTGGCCGTCGGTTCACCTTTGCAGAGGTTATCACGTATCTCCGTCGAATACTATATTAAACCTCAGGTTTATGAAATCCCAAATTAGACGTCTGAGATAGTATTTACTGCCAGAATTAACATTAATCTTTCTTTGCTTTTTTTGGACATACCTAACGTTCACCCTTGTCGTCGTCGTCCCGACTTTGAATTAAGAAGACCATTAGATAGACGAAAATTATCCGTGTTGAGTTTTCACCCATATGTACATAATATATGTTTATTTTTAATTCTCAAACTTTACCCAGGGGCGAGTAGCTACCCCACTTGCCACGGTCGGCGAGGGTTCTGTTGCAGGACAAGTCGGTGCTGCTCGCACAATGTGGCTCATTTATAACCTCGTTGGGTTATTTGCGGACTCTTTGTCCGGTCACGCTGAGCTCGTTCCCGTTTACACCGTACAGTTCCACCGACACATATGTTCATGTGTGTGTGAACGCTTGTTATTCTAGACCGAAAGGGATAAATGGATTTGAGCGAAACTTCTCAGTCTTTCCGCAATTGGGACAAAGCTACTTTCTGTACCAGTATCACATTCCTGTGGGATGGTTCCTAAACAAAATCAAGTCTATTCTTTAGTAAAATATAAATGTAACATCGGCTTGTAGATGAAACTATGAAAAAACGAGGTTGTATCTTCTATTTTACCACAGAATGAGTTCTCATAACGTGGGTACTCTTGTTTACTCACTATATTTGTCTACAAATAGATACTCTACCATTGAGCCACAAAATGTGTGTGTGTCGCACATCGTGCGAAACGTGCCGGCACAGCTGTCAATATACGCCGGTATCATATAACCGGGAGGTATCTGCCCGACGCGTAGTGGAAAATTTGGGTCCGTATTGGATCAAAAATCTGTAACTTCAAGGTTCTTCATTGTATTGTATTGAGATTTGGCACATGTATACAAAGATTTTAAAAATAATCATTTTTTGTATTTTTTTTTTTTCAATGTATACATATTTATTTTAGGTGAATAAAAAGGAAAAGGGAAGAAAAGTAATACGAGTAGTTATATGTTTATTTTTCATAGACAGGTAGTAATATGAGCAAAATTAAGAAACCTTAAACAATTACTTATCATACAAGCATAACAAAATACATAAATTTATAAAATCATGTAGTACCTATCTATACCTCACACCAAACTAATTGATCTCAGTTTAGACAAATCTTATAATATTATTGGTTTTATATAACGAGTATAACAATTATGTTTTAAAACTTAAATATTTTATAAAAAGGTATATGTGTCATCTTTGAATGTAAGGTTTAACGTTCTCTGTGTTGAAGAAATGTCACTCATTTTTCTATTCGGCTTGGCTTGGACGACGGATTGATTTAACGCTCACGCTGTCTGCCTTCAGCAAGTTCAGTAGTTAAATAGTTTTATCATTTCCGCCGTGAACTAAACGTAAAATAATTAAATAAAAATTATATTTCCGAAAAAAAGTGTGTGTTCTTGATTTCTTGCCGACGCCATATTTCATATCTTATTAAATCTTGTGTTTTAATGTTAAATTGTCTTAATTCTCTTAAGTGTGCATTTTATTAGTAGTAATAACATGATCTGTATGGCTGTTAATTTGATAGACCGTGTCAATAATGTTTTGATTTGAACAGTAAATGCCACGTGTAAAGTTTGATGTTAAATTCTATTTGATTGTAACAAAATTTATATCTTTCCTGATTTTGGTTGGCACATGAAGCTAAGAGAATGTGACAGAATCTTATTGATTGTGTGTACGTTTTCAGAGCTCTACTCCTTTTATTTTTTTATTTTTCTTTTTATTAAACACTATATTATTCAAATATTGAATATAAGGAATGAAGGTCAATCCGTGTATGTATATATATATATATAAAGGACCATCCAAAATGCAGCAAACAGCAGGAGTCTCAGCCAACTGCCAAGACTTCATACCCTCACTATCACTAACTTCATACCCTCACTATCACTAACCAATATCAAAACTGTATTAATGCCATTGTTGTTTTTGTACAATTTTAAGTCTGTGCTGGATTGTGAATGTGGAAAGACCAATTGAATAAATGTATCTAAACATCTTGATAATCCTTAACCCCATGTCAACTCCTTTTACAGAATTATAGTACAGAAATTGTAACACTAGGTTTTAGTTACTTACAATGTTATATCTAATTATTATTATCCTCGCTATTCCTAACTAAAATTACTTCCGGTGTAACTACATGATCACCTTCAAAAGACTTAGTTCCTCTTCCTCAAGATCCTTCACATTTCTCACATAAGGCTTTCATAAACTTGAAATATATGGATCTGAAGTATATAGAAGCGTTTTAAATAAGTCTTCATTTATAGCTGTCATACGGAAACATTTTCTGGCATGATGCAGGCGCATATTTCTGTAGTCTTTATTGAGCGACTCTTGTGTATCTTCCGACAGTTGCCCAATAGGAAGAACAGAAACATGTTTGATCAGGTTTTCTCCGTGTACAAGTAATTCGTGCACGGAGGATGGCATGTAGTACCAATCATAGTTACTAACATAAATTCACGCAGTGTCTAAGGCATAAACTCCACATTTTTCGCATCCATCATCATTCCAGAAGATAGAGCTTGTAAAATAATATACAAGCGTTTAATCATAGTTTCATCAACACCTGTTATGTTCACCGAGCAAGTGTGATTGCAAAAGAACCTTTGTGCTGTCTTTCCATCACTTGAATTTCCACTTAATTGACGAGGTTTGTCGATAATTAATCCTAGCTCTTCCCAGAAACGTTTTTGAACAAATTCCTTCTTTTCTTTCTTTAATTTATTTTTTCTTCTCTTGTAGCAGACCAAGTTTTAAAGTCAAGATTGTAGCAAATAGTGCTGCGAATCCAGGCATGCAATGTGGAAAATCCATATTGTTAGGCACTTTCATTTTCAGGTCTAGCAGTCACTTTAAATAGATCATTCATAAGTCGAGGGGTGCACAATATGTGGGGCTACATATTGTGCATGTAGAACCCGATGGATTTTCTGTTAGGACTTGTGCCACCTTACCATCAATATTTGTTACAAAAAGCTCGTGCTTCACATTTACTGCAACACCATCTTCGTTTATTAATGACGGGCGTAAATATTCAATTTGTCTGATAGTTTCGTCTACGACTGCCATAGTTTTTTCAGGAATTTCTTTACAAAATTCAATAGAAATGGGTCTACAATAACGAACAGATGAAGTTACTGGATTTTGACAAATAATGTACTCAGGAAACTGTACTGAATATCCTGACTCCAGCCAGCTTGTATTATTCCGAATTAATTTATCCTTTTTCCGTGATGCTTGAGCCCAGCCATTATTGAAAGAAGGCAGAACATGTCTTGGAGTTTCACCAATTACAAAGCACAAGTTGTTTTCATTCCAAGGTTCTGCCACGCTCGATATAGGGAATGATGAAATCGCCCTGAGTACAGTTGAAAGTTGACATTTTAATGGAAGTAACCAATTTAAATAAATGTCACTGAATATATATATGAAATACACATTGAAGTAAGCAATTTGAAGACATTTGCTTCCCCTTATATACTGGTTTTTTAGATATGAAATACGTACTAATATCAATGTTATGCATATTTACTCACGCAGGACGAGTGCAAAATAGATGATAAGCTAATGCTATCAAAATATTGTGGTTTTTGTAAACTATGTAACAGCAAACGATACTGAATTATCTACTCCGATCTCTATCACATCTTTTCCCATAACTTCCAGGGCCGCAAACTACCGCAGCTGATTTCTTAAATTTTTAATTTAGGAATAGTTAAGCTATCAAATAACACAAAGTTGCGCGTGGGGTGACGGGTAAATGTGAAAACCTTCGACCAAAAAAAAGTGAAAAATAGAGTATGTCAATTTCTAAGTACTTACTCAAAAATAAAAAGCATATTAAAAAAAATTAATAGCTCATTATTAAGAACATAAAATATCATTTTTAAAAATGTATAAAACCGTATGCATGTGCTAAATACTTTCTCACAATATTTCTTTGAATTGAATATTCATTTGAATGAGGCATCCGCTACTTCAACATAGGAAAAAAATGTATGCAGTTTTAGTACAAAAAAATGTTCGATTAGGATTATTTGGTTATTAGAGTATCGAATGCAATAAGTATTTCATTCAAATTGTGATATTTTTTTTGAAACCATTTATGTAAAGCCCTAGTTCTACTGTTTTCCACAGTGCGACGCTGCCAGCCCGGTATTGAACACGTCCTGTTATCACTGCAGAAAGTCGTGCCTGTGGCGGAGCACCTGCTCAATATGTTTAGTGTGCCACTGCACACTAGGCGTCTGCAGGTGTTATTAAACCTTATGTTTTGTTATTGATTACAAACATTTGGCTTGGAGAAGATTAGACGTGGTGAAGGTCAGGTTCAGTGTCGATGCACCTTGATCATTCGCATTGGCTTATTTTATTTAATATTATGAAGCACCTGCTTATATCGTATTAAATTTATATGGACCACATGCGACGAACAGCCACGGTAGTATAATGTAGGTATATTAGCTTGGTACAGCCTCGCTATTAAACGTCCAAATTATAAATGATACCCTAATTTAGTTCACGGCAGCCATCTCTATGGCATCTAGGGATTCAATTTAATTTTCAGCCGACTGCGTCAGAAGGAGGGAGTTTCAAAAGTTTGTATATGTGTATGTATGCAGGTTTCTATTGTCGCTCCTACAGACTTAACGGCTTGACGAAATTTCACGTCTGACGTGGCGTTAGACTGTCACTCGCGTGAGTGCCAAGAAGTACATGAAGAAGTAAAAAAAAAAAACGAAATGGCAGATTCTCGGCACAAACTCGTGAATTTTGTTCTCACTACGTCAAGTTGTATCAAATTTTAGAGAAGATTTCAGAAGTGTACATTACTTGTAGTTCTAATTTCATTTTCATCATTATCAGTCCACTGTTGGACATAGGCTCTCTCTCAACGCTAAGACGATCGATCTCCTCCGCATCCGTCCCGGAAAGGCAACTGCATGGAATTCGTCTTCCCACCTGGTGAACGGACGACCAACACTTAGTTTTCCTAAACGCGGCCTCCACTCCAGAACCTTACTGGCCCATCTGCCATCTGTTCTTCTGAGTGTGTGACCAGCCCATTGCCACTTCAGCGAGTTCTATTTTAACAAAATTAAATTATAAAATATAAAAAATAATTAAAACTTGTCAAAAGATTTTTGGGAAAGCCTTGACATTTTCTCTTCAGTTATCAATCGGGAACACGCGAAACACACGCATGCACATGTGTTCTCGCCAATTCCCCCAAATGGGTAGGCAGAGCGAACGTAGTGCCACACGAACCTGCCTTGTCTCTACCACATCACAAATCCTTTCGTACACTCGCCGGTAAATAAACGAATTAAAATAGTAAGGCTATGGAAAGGGGCTTTCTATACAAACATGTAAGTCCACGCAGGATATACACACGAGTTCCCTTATTCTCCTAATACGAAGGGTCGTAGCCGGCAGTCCGACATGACCTGGCATCAGGGGCAAACAATTGTTTAGTTGCTAAATATGTCCACTGCACATCGAGATTGTTATTTCCAGGAGTTCTATCACACACGTTTGTCAAAGTTTATGTCAGATATCCAAAATTAGGAATATAGATTGGAAAACGATACATAAGTGTTACAAACATTTCTTGTATCAATAATACATACATCACAAAATTGTTTCTCGGACAGTACGAACAAGATGTACACAAATATATTAACACTCGTAAAAGCAATTTACACGATAAACACACCTCGAACATGTAACGCGCAGCTGACGGAGCGTACCCTCGGCCACGAGACTAGCACCTACCAGCAATCACTCACATCATATACATTTAGACGTGCAATTCGTATTTATTCCGCGATATTATTTATTATAACCTCAAGGTAAGTATAAAAGTAAGAGAAGATAATAAAATAAAGTAAGAGATAAAGATAACCGTTAAGGAAGAAGGTTTTTCGAGTGACGGCCACGGGTACTTTCTGGGGGAGTTCTTTGTCCAATTGTGGACGTCTTTTGGCTGTTGATGATGATTAAAAGACTTTAGAACGTGGAAATTCTGATTAAATCTTCCTCGCGTTTTCGCACCGCGGAGTTGTTATCGAAGCCAGAACTATCGTACTGCAACTCTTACCGACTGCGCCGTCAATCACACAATATCATCCCGCAGGTTTTCCTTCAATTTATTTTGAATGCACGTCAAGGTTGCGCCGTGCGTCGCGCGCGTCCTCGAGCTGACAGTATATTAAAAACAAGCTCAATAAGACGGCTCAAATATACAACGTGCCTAGGAACTAGCGATTTGCGGCGGAATTACTGTTACCGTTCATTCAATCTGTCAAAATTCATTCACACTTTTGGTTATCGTCAACTTGTTACCGGTTATAAGCATATGTCAACGATTCCCGCGTATTCGAGGATACCAATTACATTATTAAATATTATTTTTATAATAAAAAGCGGTAAGCTGGGGCCACTTGATGTACAAAAGTGGCCCCAGCTTACCGTAGCACATATTGTTAGCGGATGTGCATCGCTCCTCTGCCGAGGACCACGCCTCGAGCACGATAGGCCCGGTGCATTATAAATAGCGACCGACCACCACGAGGCCGCACCCAGCGACAGTTACAATAATAACTGGTTCTAGCCAGTTCTTACGCGCTACTGTAATGGATGAGCTCTGAGAATATAAACATAACATTTGATTGAGTAATTTGTGTGCCCAAACAGTAGACATGGTCGATTAAGTGTCATGTTGCCGGCCAAAGTCTGTAGTCTGTAGTACATCTCATTTATCTTCACGCCAGCTCCAGAGAGGACGGAATGCCATATATCATGCTCCTTACATACCTGCCTTGCCTCCTCCATATTGAAATATGTATAATGTCTATGTGGGTGCAGCAAATTATGCTGGATTGTATGCACTGAGTTACTTACCCACTTGCGTTGCTGCAGTACATACATGTACACATCAATAATTTTACTGTTGCATATGTGTGTAGACTAAGGATCTTCTTTTATGTACTTATTTGTAATTTTTAACTTGTTGTTTTGGTATAATTGTGCTGCTTGTGATTGCGAATAAAGTGTTTATCTATCTATGTATCTTCCAAGTAAGTGCATAGTTGTTACAGCGATGTGAGATCGATTGGCGATACGTCAAAGTACTGAGAGCATTGTACGGCGCTGCTTTTATGTCTGTTCTGATTCCGGGAGGTCAAACAAGGCCAATCCAATTGCATTGGGGTGCGACAGGGGGGTGTTATTTCCCCGAAACTGTTCACTAATGCCTTGGAGGACACTCTTTAAGACTTTAAACTGGGCATAATGCGGCATAAATATTAACGGCGAGTACCTCTCACATGTTCGTTTCGCCGACGATACTAGCTTGCAGGAAATGTTGCACATCCTAAATGAATCCTCCTGACGTATTGGCCTTAGGATGAACTTGGATAAAATAAAGGTCATGTTCAACGAACACGTCCTCCCTAGGCCGGTCAACGCTATTTTTTCGAAGTCGTGGACGAATACGTCTACCTCGGACAACTATTGCAACTCGATAGATATAACGTAGAAGAACGATTCAGTTGGGTTAGTCTTCAACCAATGCGTTCTCCTGTAATGACCTACGGGGCCGAAACATGGCCTCTTAATTTAGGACTGGTCCGCAAGTTTGCGGTAGCTCAACAGGCTATTGAACGTGCTATGCTGTGTATTTCTCTGTCCGACAGAATTCGTAACGAGTAACTAAAGTATGCGGTATCACGCGACGGAAAAGCTCGCTGATATGGCGATGGGCTGGTGACACACTCAGAAGAACAGATGGCAGAGGAGCCAATAAGGTTTTGGAGTGGAGTCCGCGTTTAGGAAAACGAAGTGTTGGTCGACCGTTCACCAGGTGGGAAGACGATCCCCGTGCAGTAGCCGGTCCGGGATGGATGCGAGTAGCAGGAGTTCGGTCGTCTTGGCGTTCATTGAGTGAGGCCTATGTCCAGCAGTGGTCTGATGGGGCTCATAATGAATGAATGAATAAATGATGAAATCGACGTCATCGAAAACCGATAATCTCATAACGTTACCAGCGGAAGTGGCCCAGTTAGACTGGTACGGACATGATATCGCCACAAAGTCGTCACTTTTGCTGTGTGATTTGTGGGCTTCAAGTGGTCCACTGGAAGTATACATCTCCCGACCGTGGTTCAAGCTTTGTCGTGGCGGTAGGGCTCAGTAGTCTGGGGTGAACTGAGCGACCGTGATACCGTCGGCGAAGCCAATTGAACCGATGGGGCTGCTCCTTCTATAGGAAGAGGGGACTAAAGAGCAAGAGGAGGAGTCGCTCCTTGAAGCCTTATAAGGCGATGATGGGAGCCCCATTGCACTGTCCCAAATGTGGGGTTATCCTGTGGTGCGGCACAACCCCATTTGTGCAGGTGGCATCGGTCCTTGGGGGGTTGACTAGCGGTCAAGATGCCCTAATGTTTTGTAATTCTGGGGCACTACACCAATTGCGACACAATGGCACTCGCGGTGATTTTTGCGGGAATCCGGCACTATAATGTGGCAGTATAACCACACGCCAATGGACCCCACCCAGGGCCAGTGAATGCGCGTAAATGCATTACCCCACGTCAACGAGAAAAGGGAGGTATATATCTGCATAACAAATATGTTGATATCTATATGCGTGGGTATTCATCAAAGGGCCCGTTTGCTCGCCTGTCTTTAACCATTGTTACAAAACTGGGCAGGTTACACGCAGTCTTGACCTACAGCTGTGCACTATTAGCAGTAATGTGAAGGAGGACCGCGCGCGCTCGGCGCAGGCGGGCCAGGCGCGTCATGTAAATGCTTTAACGGTATGTAAACGTCGGCCCTGGTCTCCGCGGTTTGTGAACTGCTACTTCGTTTGTATAGCTGCGACTTACACAAGTTGCTATTCGTCCTCCTCAGTACACACACATACACGCAACATATACGTTCCATATGGTCCCAAAATTAAGCGGGAAGTGTGTTGATCTGTAGCCAAATTATTTGACTGATTTTGTGAGAAGTTTTTAAGATTTATCTTCATTGTAAAGCGCCTCCGGGCTCAAAGTATATAAAAATTATAATAATGTAACATTTAATAAAAGAACCACGCGATGATTCAAAATTTATCCATCGAACAGGATTTGGCAGGGAACATAGAAATCTTAATAGACACATGCACATACACAAAGAGCACAGAGGTACAGATAACCTTAAAGGCCGGCAACGCGTCTGCAAGAAGCCAAGTCTTGCTAATGTCTATGGGCGGCGACGGAAACAAATAGATACGGTCGCAAACCCATTGACATCCTTCTGACGCAGTCGGGTAAAAAAGACAAACAGAACGGCCTCTAGAATGTTTTTCCATCTACCTGCCGGTCCGTCTGTCTGTCAAGACATCTTTTATATAGGAACGCATGGAGGTATCAACCTGAAATTCCTCTCAATGCGGAGGTTTGCCTGCTACTAAAATCTATTCGTTGACCTAAGGTCGTCAAATTTGACAATAAATAAGAACTTACAGGACAAATAAAAGAATAAATACGAAAATTGGTAAATTTTAATTATATCACTTAAAAAGACAATATCTACTCGTACAAACCGAACACCTGCGTACGGAACCGAATACGGTCTCGCAAGTAAGGGTTTGTTAACATAAAAAGGTTGTACTGTTCGCGCTGCTCGCTGGTGCGGCGCCTCCGACGGGCCACACTGGCTCTCCACTCCTGCACATCACCGTATCAGAATAAAGATTTGTATATGTGCTTGGTTCGCACATCTAACGATAAGCCCGGCAGGTGAACAGAGAAGGAGGAGGAAAGCGTAGGGTTTGTGGCGTCCACCTTAAGGGTCTGTACTAAATGTGTTAGGGCCCGCAAAAGCAGTTCGTACATAAATACAGTTCGCAGGTGACACATGCCTTACCTTGTAAGACACATTAGCGTGGCACTGATTTTGAAAGTGGTCTGCAACGGAATGGGTACATGAAACCCTACTATAGCGGCAACTAAATCCGCATTTTTTTTATACCATAGGGGGACAAGGGGGCAATCGGGACCATTTCGTGGCTACAGACGCCCGTCATCATCCGCATTTACAGGTGAAACCGTACGAATGGCGACAGGATATCTATAGTTTTTGATCTGTCTAATAAGATCTCCTTTACGATGAACCAATAAATGATTGAAGCGAGCGTAACAGTTTGAAACTCCCAAATAATATAAGTGGGCCCACAACTGCCTCCGCTATAACATAAGCTACAATATATTATACATACAACGTATAATTCCATCATCATAAAGAGGCATGGACCTCTTCCTATGAACACTACGGCGCCCTTACACTAGCACATTCGGGACCGGGTACCAGTTGCACCGAGTAGGTGCAATCAAACTGTCTTATACAATCAAGATCGTCGAGTTACTACAAAGTCAGATATTATCGGTATTATTTTTATGTAAAGCTCCAGTCAGCTGGTAATACACCAGCTCTTGCTGGAGTTGACCTTGGAGCTGACCTTGAAATCCGATGACGTTGTACCGCCATGTATTACCACTATAGAATCCTCTCTAGCACAGACACAAGACAGACCGAAGTTTACGAAACACTTTAACCCAATAGATGTTACCACTCTAAACTTACTCGGGTATGGCAAGCACGATGAACTAGCACCAGTAAGGGAACGCCATCTTTTCCCTGCGTACAGGAGCAATTATCGAAAAACTGGTTAGAACTAGATTTGATTACACTGCACAGTTTGTTACGGGTCACGTCATTCTAGAAGCAAATTATTTAGTTTCAAACTAGTGGTCTTTGGCAGGAGGAGTGAAATGTAATGTTTAGAAATATACAAAGTGTTACGGGAGTAAATTACTATAGTGACGTCATGGACAACGTGGAAAACTTTCGTAATTTCAAATTTTGTAATAAATACTACTGGCAGCAGATAAAGTGACGCAAGAATTCTGTAATAGTAGGTGTAAGGAATTGGGCCGGCACGACCGGGTAGGTAACTCTCGCTCACTTGATACCGCCGTAAAGTGACGTCTACGGTGTAGCGTTTCGTGTGGTTTTTGAGTAACAGGTGGTCCATTGGGGATAAGGTGTAAAGGTGGGCAACGCATCAGCATAGTAATTATGCCGATGTTCATGGGCACCGGTAGTCGTTGGCGGCATCTGATTTTTCGTTTGTCCCCCTATACTATTAAAAAAATTGTATTAGGCCTTTATATCTCTGAGGTGCATAGCAGCCGGGCTTCACCTGGCTACCGTCTCTATTTTGGACTGTTTAAGTCATTGTTATCCCGTACTGTCTCCACTTGATTGGGGAGGGAAACTGGAAACACTTGCTACTCTTCCTATGTTCTTATTATATTCGTTGCGGGTCCTAAGCCAGATTTTAGCATTCCCTCCGGCTCCTTGCGATCATATCAAAGGGTCACAAGTGGTGGCCGCCGTCGATCCTGGAGACTCAGGAGTAGCAGCGGTGGGAAAGTGCGATGGGTCATGCCGCAATGAAACAAAAACAATGTTACTGGAACATACCCCTTAGCTTCTTGCTCACAACCGTGCTGTCTGGAAAACTGATGGGTTAAAAAAACAGAGCTGTTGAACTCGGGAATTTTCAACTTACCTGCAACAAAACAAATAAAATATAAATACACTGGCAGTATTTTGAACGTTAAAAACTATCAAGAGCTTATTAAAGGTGTAGGACTGTCGTCTACATTCTATTTCCACAGGTATTATGTAGTACAATGTGTAACGCTAATAAAGTGGAAGTATCGATCCCCTCCACGGTACGGTCTCCACCGGCAGCCAGCACACGCCAGCCGCTGCACAGTACAGTTGCCGAACAGCTTTGCATATTTGATCAGAGCGGCGAACCGAGGTACCCCCCGTCCCCCGACGAGCGATATATATCACCGAAACCATTAAATTTGTGCTGCCTGTGAGCCATAGGGGCCGGTTTCACAGGTGCCTACAAAAGTATGTAGTAAGTAGGAATTATGGCAACTTGGCAACTAGAATGCCTGACTGTATTCATAAGAGGTTTCTCAACATCCTGAGATTATACTCATGTAAATATTAAATAGAGTCGTCTCAGAAGCAGCATCCGTACGCGATGTAAGGTATAACAGCGCCAGGAATTTCAATAAGGAGGGGCGAAGGTTATCGGTCCGATCACCGCCGTTCCTGTATTGTCACAGCAGTACGCGCGGCGCCGAGCACGACCTCGCACGCGCATGTGAATGTACCCAGTTGTTCCCAAACTGAGTAGCGAACATGGTGTCACTCGCGTTGTCAACACGAATCTACGGATAACCCATACGTTACAATCCGCCAAGGCGTTCAGAATGTGCCAGACAATATAGAATCTACAGGAGGGCAACGCAATGTCCATGGGCGTCGGTAGTCATCAAAAGGCTCCTGTTGCTGGTTTTTTTTTATATGAAATAATGCTATAAATCTACACGCTCGACAATCATTACACTCCTATATCCTATACATACATACATAACTCTTCTCCGGACGCTGTCGCGAAAAACAACATACTGTATAACTTAAAACTTAATACAAAAGGTCAGCTCAGCGTGTTATACAAAGCATAAATGGGACAGCCTTTGGAGCTGAAGTGAGCCTGATGTCGACGAAACAATCTTGTAGCCAGTTGCGCATTGGAGGGAGGAGGAAAGGAAGGCAAGGCAATCGGCATAGTAATTATGCGGATGTTCTATACCATAAAATAAAACAAAAAATATATGGTTCATATTCAGCCGAACGACGTCCACGTACACCTCCACGAGGCATGGACTCAGTCCTCTCCCATAGGTCACGGTCACGTATTACTACTATTAAAAATGTATACTAGTGAGTAGTTATTCTTTCACCTAAAATGTACTGAACAGTTTTGGAGTTTGGTACGTACAACACAAGGCTGCCCTCTTTGTACCCTTAGTATATGTACGCGAGCGAGACCGTGAGGCAGAGATTGTCAAATATATTTCAATGAAGATATTTAGTTTGTTGAGAGTGTTGGGAGAGCGCTAGGTTTTCACCGGCGGCAGATTTCACAACAGACGTTGAAACTAATAATTATTTAAATTCTATTTTGTTGACATCATATGTTCTAGAGCAGATGTTACTCAGTATATTATCAACGGCCGCCAGCCCGGCAAACGCCTCCAGTACATCAATCATGTTTCTACATCACATAGGCGCATTGTCAATAATACTGTGTAGACAGTACACTACATTTAGCACTCGGTAAATTAATAAATTTGCGTGTTCGATCGTTTGCAAAGCAAATTGGAGGATAACTCCAGACAAAGGGGCAAAAAAAAAATCAAATATAAATCCGCCCAAAACGTGAAACGGACGTAACGGAGTGAATAGCTATTGGTCGCCGTTTAGGTAACCGTGCCGGCTGTTATACGTCGGCAGACAGCCAAATGCTCGGACTGCACATTTGCTCCTCATTCTATAAAACAAATCTTGTATTAGTAATTCATCCCAAACATACGAGGGTTAACAGAACGGCTGTCTGTCCCGGCCTCGTGCGCACCGCATCCGGTCGCGACGAGACAGCGCCTTCATCTTTTATATCTCCCACTACGTCTACATCCGATGCGTCAATACGATCATTCTTATGACTTCGCTCTTTCAAAATGAGTAGTGTATTTATTCTATGTTCATCATCGCTCCTTCTCCGCTATTTTCTGCAGACTGTTGCAAAACCGCAAAATTGTCCGAAACGAAAAAGACAAACTCTAACAATCTGTTTAAAACAAATTTATTTTTCGACGTAATTTCCGTCTACCTCGACGCAATTAGTACAGCGCTTCTCCAATGTCGTTACACCAGTCTGATAAAAGTGTTTTCTCTAACCCCTCAAAATACTTGTCTACAGTGACAATGACTTCATCAGTTGATGACAATCTTCGGCCACCTAAACATTTCTTGAGCTTCGGCAATAGGTGGAAGTCGCACGGGGCCAGATCTGGGGTATGTGGGGGATGCGGTAACAATTCGAACCACAATTCATGGAGTTTGGCAACTGCAACCCTTGACAAGTGCGTTGTCGTGGTGGAATAAAACTTTTACAATTTGTTAGTTCAATACACAATTATACGAGTAAAACAATTGCAAATTACAACAATTGAAATAAGCTTATTCGAAGAGGTCTCCATTTGGTGCAAAACAGTCCTTTATTAGTTGATGCCAGTTATCAATAGAAACACACTCCTCACATGTGGAAATTATATACTGCCAATCGTATGGATTTTTTAGGGAGTCCAAATTATCATGGTGTTTAGAGCAAGCTGTACTCCCTAAAATTAATCATAAATCATAATCCAGCGGATTGAGGTAGGAACAAAACGACGGCCAGTCGTTAGTTCTGATGAAGTCCGAGACGTTCGCTTCCAACCAAGACTGCGAGTACCAAGCTTGATGACCCGGCGCCGAGTCTTGCTGCACGGACCACACTTGGTTATTGAACGTGGTGTTATGAAGGTGCTTAATTACCTTCTCAAGAATGGTATCTTGATACACTTGTGTCGATGTTTTGATACTCAGTCACGCCCACCAAACCATCACTCAGGTTAATATAATATAATAATATGATAGGGATAGTGCCCGCGTTGCAATCTGTCGACTAATTGGGAAGCTTTTAGAGCTTTGTGCATAAATGTGGTAATTTTGTTTGTTATAATGTTACTCAATTGTAAAAAAAAATGTCATCCGTAAACAATATGTCTTTGCGTACCCCGCTTCAGCCGTTGTTTCGATTTTACAACCGTATTCATTTTTAATTTATCGGCTAAGAAATGACCAGTGAGTGTTTTATAGGTAAGACCTAAGTCATCTCTTACTAAGTCATCTTTAAAATACGCGACATTGTTCCAGGTGCTATCGTCATTTCCCGAGATAAGATCTTTTGCTTTCAGACAGTTTTTCTTCGAATTCTTCTCCTTACTGCTTTGACCAGATCTTTCCCTGTCACAAAGAGTGGATGTCTCATTGTGCCTATTAAAAGCCCGGTACACAAACACTAGACTAATAAGAAGTGCTTTGCCATCCACTTTGTGTAATGCAATCACAGCGACTCTGTACCCTTTATCGACCCACACCATTTAAATATCGCAAAATGTATTAGCGCCAAAATGAGAAATGAACGCCTAAATGAACAATCGTATAAAACAACAGTTTCCAAATTCAAATATATTTTTTAATTTTTAATTGTAACAGTATTTATGGCCTGACTAACCATTGTCCGTGGAAGCCTGACACGACTTTATCTCAATGGATGAAAAACCACAGAACGATCAAAATATGCATCTAGCATATAGCCATTTACGATAAACATTTAACACTCAGTTTTGCATTTTACACCCTCCATACATACATAGGGGTAAAGATAGTTCCCTTCAAGATCACATTCGCCGCAGTTACGAACGTATATAATGCGTTCATAGATACATACACATAAACAGTCGGATAATAAAAATGAACGGTTAATAAATAAATATAAACTTCCAATAAATCACTACTGGCATATCGAGTAGATTCGATTTCCCTCAGCCTTGAAATACTCTCTCCCCTGTAACTATGTCACTTCCCCGTTCGACGGCTGCCAATCGCCAGGGGAGAGGACGGGGAAACGGGGGAGGGTAAAGATGCGCGCGCGCACTATTTAAAACCGATATGGGCCAAGTTAGTGGGGCGAGTGCGTCTGGCCGGCCACCTGGCTATTTTAGCACTAGTTTCAGTTAAATTCGTAACACGCGAAGCTTGCGACATGTAACGTAACACGTTACAGTGTAATAATTAGCTTGACTTTGCCACGATGTACGCTGGGAACACAATTATACGACATTTCACTAAATCCCATTCAAAATCAAGCACCTCCAACGTCCGTAAGTAAAATCACCCTTCGTCGTATCTTCTCATTTTCAAAAGGCCTGCCTATCGACTTCGGCTAGTATCGGAATACTTGGTGTCGACATAACAACTAACGTTCAGTTACGCGGTCAATTGCAAACGATAGCTAAATTAGCCTCTAAGAAGCTGGGTGCGCTCAGTAGGGCGAAGCTGTACTTTAATCCAGCCCATTGACATCAACTTTACAAGGCGCGGGTCTGACTATATATGGAATACTGCTTCCACTTGTGGGCAGGGGCCCCGCAATATTAGCTCGTTTCATTTGACCGTATACAACGTAGAGCAACTCGAACCGTTGACGACCAAGTTATTTCCGGACAGCCTGGGCCTTTTGTCCCACGAAGAGATGTCGGTTCACTGTGCGTCTTTCACCGTATTTTCTATGGGGAGTGTTCCGAGGAATTATTCGGCTTTATACCAACGAGATAATTCCATCTACGGACATCGCGACAGAACTCTAAATTTCATACCGATCACCTTGGTGTCCGTAAATCCACAACGATGCGGTTCCAACACCACTTTTTACCGCGTACAACTCTACCGAGGAACCAGCTGCCTCCCTCGGTATTTCCGATCCGATACGACTTAGAAACTTCAAGAAAAGCATACTTATTCCTTAATGACGAGCAACGCGTCTGTAAGACGCCCAGTCGTGCAAATGTCTATAGGCGGCGGTAGTCACTACCCACCTGCTCGTTTTTTCTCTCACCATTATCAGCCCTTATCGGATTCCTTCGTTTTCCTAAAGGCGGCCTCCAATCAAGAGCCTTACTGGCCCATATGTCATCTGTCCTGCCGTGTGTGATCAGCCCACAAACACCTCAGCGAGCCTATTCGTCGCGAGATATCGGATACTTTAGTTCTCTGCCTTATGACTTCGTTACGAATTCTGTCGGACAGAGAAACACCCAGCAAAGCACGTTTAATAGCTCGTTGAACTACCGCAAACTCACGGACCTAAATTAAGAGGCCATACGGGGAGAACGCATTAGTTGAAAACTTTCATCTTCAAGCTCTGCGGCATAAGCGACGTGAGAATGTGACGAAGATTTCGGAATGCTGCCCAGCCCAACTGAATCCTTCTATCAGCTTCCTTCTCGAAGTTATATCTACCTAGTTACAATAGTTGCCCGAGGTAGATGTATTCGTCTGCGAGTTCGAGAATTTCGAGCACATAGAAAGATGGTGTTCGTTGAACATGACCATCATCCTAAGGCCAATAAATACGTCGGGAGGATTCATTTAGGCTGTGCAACATTTCCTGCAAGCTCTCCAACGATTCGGCCAACACAATGATATCGTCGGCGAAACGAACATGTGAGAGGTTCCGTTTATATTTATGCCGCAATCTGCCCAGTTTAAAGTCTTAAAGACGTCCTCCAAAGGATTAGTGAACAGTTTCGGGGAAATAAAATCCCCCTGTCGCACTCCTCCATGTAATTGGAGTGGCCTTGTTTGACCTCCCGGAATCAGATCCGACATAAAAACAGAGTCATGCAATGCTCTCAGTAATTCGACGTATCGCCAATCGACCTGACATCGCTGAAAAGCTTCCAGCACAGCCCAGGTTTCGACAGTCAACAGCTTTCTCATAGTCCACGAAGTGTCTTCTGTCCAACATGCCTTATCGTGAAAATGTGGTCCATGGTGCTAAATCCTTTGCGAAACCCAGCCTGCTCCGGTGGCTGGAATGTCTTGCATTGTGGTGAGACGATTCTTCAAGACTCTTGAGAACAACTTATAAGTATGGCCGAGAAGTAAAATTGGTCTGTATTTTTCAAGAAGTGATTTGTGGGTAATAAGTGTTCTTAGAAAACAAAACAACGTCACTTCCAAGCCATGCCTTGGGAAGAATGCTCCACTGAAGGACAAAATTAAAAATCTTTTTTAGCTCTCTTAATACAGGTTCGCCTTCTGCTGTAAAAAGCACGACTGTAGTTCCGTAGTTCCCAGGAGCTTTTCCCCCTTTAAGGTAGGAGCCAGACTAATGTCACTCAAGACGACGTCCGGAACACCACCTGACAAATGTTGTGTTATTTAAGATATCGAGATGAAGAGCGTGCGACGTATACAACTTGCTATAAGCAAGCTCTCAGATAAGATCCCAAGCTTAGAAGAAACGGTAACCCCAGAATGAGTCCTAACCTTTGTCAGATGTACATCTTCCAAGCTTTTTCCTAAAAAGCTTCAACCTATTCTGCTCAGTCGCTTCGGTAATACGTTGCGTCTTTGAGCTGCGACGGTCTCGGCGTATTAGTTTGCAATTCGCTTTGAAAGAAGCTTGGCATCGGCAGACGTATCGTCTTCGTGTGCTCTGCGTTCCCTCATAAGAGTTTAGCTCTCCTGCTTGTATAATACTCCTTTTTTTGTGACGAAGGGGAATGCATTTACGCCTGATACTTGGGAGCCCGGGTAGGCCCCCAGACCTATGTTGGACTCGGCAATTGGGTAGTAATACCAACTAAACCCCTACGGGAGCCATCAGCCGCTATAAGTGGAGGGTCCCGGATCTGCAGGCAACAGAACCCCCCCCCCCCAGCGGCAGGCTGGCCTCGGCGAAAAGGCCAGATTTCACCTCCTCGGGGACTGTCCGGCTACGCTGTGACAGTCCCCACGACGCCGCGTCTTGATGAAGTGGACCGGGTTCACATCCCGGCCCGACAGGGCACACAGGGTCACTACTGAAGGCGCTGCAGATTGCGCCTCCTTCGTGCCCCATGTCTCACAGAAGGAAGCCATCGCCTGGTAGGACTCGTCGCTGCCGAGCGTCGCGACGATGATGATCGACTTTGACAAGTCACCTCCGACAATTGATGTCATATCGTGACGCAGCGCCGCCCATCTCGGGCACACCTCGACGGTGTGCTGGACCGAGTCCACCGCCACGTCACAATCGTGACGGGATACGCCACCCTACTCGACACGCAAGAGATTTCGACGATGTTGCCTTACGAGGGACTAACCCACGTGCCATCGGATTCTTCCCAGTTCCAACTTCAGCTCAACCAAGTGTACATATAGTCTGTTCGTTCGTCCGTTTTACGTAGCCAGGTCAAATCGGTAGTAGCGATCCATAGCTCGGAGATTCTTGGCACACCTTGTTCCACCGTTACCGTGGTCGCTATCGTGGCCAGTATTAGTGGAACTACCGAATTCTATTGCTGTCGTCCGGGCAAACAGACGGAACACCAAACAACCTGCTCGCTGATACCTCTTTGTTGTTACGAGACTAGTGCCCTTTGCCGAATCTTACGTCACCCTGGGCTTGGATTGAGGGTGAGGTTATTCTTACGCCGCCCCGCAAAGCACGTTTTCTCCCTATCTCATAAAAAATAAGTTTTTTTTTTCTGCTAGCTTTTACTGTCTTTAGCTTGGTGAAACAAACTGTAGATCAACAAAGAACCCTTCGCTGACGGCTTTGTAGTCCATAAGTGGTAAAAGTATGGTAGCACAATGCTGTATTGTTGCCGAATTTTACCGAAAATTTGTCAGCTATGCTGTCGTGTTTTAATGTTCCAGTGGTCCAATGGGGGAGACGATCGAAGGTACTATATTTGCATAACAGATATACGGATTTCTATGGGCGTAGGTCACTAAAAAGCTCCCCTTATACTAATAAAAAATTGCAAGTTCCTCTGGATATATCATCTATGACAATCCAAGCATCTTGGTCGCGGACATACTCTTGATATTGTCACCATTACTCGCGACAGTACCTATCGTTATTGATCAGAGAGGTACATTTAACATCAACACTAATAAGCTAGCACGTAACTGTCATGCCGCCAAGTATTCGACTTGTAATTTATCCACTCATGACTCCGCAGTCATTCGGTATGACGTCCACAACTATATAATTTCCGAGCGTAACATTACCAGTAATTCCGGATTATCCGTCGCGAGTTCAGTTTAAATGTCAATCGTTCCGATGGTAATTAATTAATTCGTTTTAAAATGCAAATATAGCGTGTGTACGTGTAACATATTGGTTTCCGATAACGATCAGTGCAGTGTTTAAAAGGGATCGTCCTATTTTATATTGCTTTTCATCACCTTCAATAATTCTATAATTAATTATCACGACGCATACGCTCAAGAATTCTAATATCAACTAAAAACTCCAGTGGGCCAATGGGGCAAGATTTGTTCGTGTTACAGTATAAATTTCCACATCAAGGAGTGACAATTCCATAACTAATCAGAATAATATTGAGTTAAAATTATACATGTCTCGATCATTGCGGTGTATACTGTACAGTTCTGCATATTATCTTGTACTAGCATATGTATTGCTATAATAACTTAATAAATAATATCCTTTTTTTGTCGCCAGTTAGAATTCCGCCAATGTAATAGATTTTTATAATAAAAAGTATATGTATTTCTATAACAAAAATCTTAAATATATAACATTTCCTAAATTATTGTGCCTATGTGCAACAGAAGTCTTACGGTGCTTGGCACTGGGCTGGACTAATATGGTGTGATAAGTCCATAGATATTATTGTTATTAACCACAATAAAATCACTTGTATGATATTGGTGTACTGAAATAAATATACGCGTATATTATTTTTACATTTTAAGTCAATCAAACGTTTGTCTTGAGTGTTCTAACAGACTTTCAGTAGTTCATCTGGACTCCAAAGTAAATGTGGAATTAACAAACTGTCGGTTCCAATCTTAAGTCGCACAGCGCAACATTGGCAAATAGTGTTGCTAGCTCAGTAGGAGAATGTGTTCGTGCAAATGTTATTTTTCACTTTCAGCATCCAATGTATGGACGTTTCTGCGAACCTAACACGCAAATAGGTCAGCAGTCTGAGATTGTTTCTACTTAATAGTAACAGTAAGCATATGCGGCGGAACTATTTTCTTACCGGTTAACACCACAGCCTACGCGAGTACAAACACAAGTCTGTTTCTGCAGTGTTCTGTTGCCATTCCTGCACTAATATGTCTGTTGCGACATTCCTCTTTAGCAACACGACGTTTGCAACGGAAACACTTTTTCTTTGCCGGTCCGTCGACTTTGAGTGTCTAAATCTAAATATTTTATTCAAATTAGGATTTTACAAATCTCTGTTTAAACTTTTAGTACTACTGGTCCAACTCGGCGCTCCCACGAGTAAGCGTACCAGTATCATTTCGAATGTCATCAGCGTGAGCATATTCCGAGTATTTCTTGTACGAGTACCACTTTTTCTACCAAATTCAATTATGAAAATGAATTACATTATGTAAAATGTATTATTGTGAATAAACAGTCAGAATTACAATGTCGGGTCAAATACATGTGTCGCGTGAAGATGCGGCTGCTAGCCTCACCGCGGGACCGGTACAGATGTGTTAGGACGGGAATTACTTAATCTCAGCTATTATCGATCAAATGATATTGGGACTTCTTACTCTTTAAGTCCCGTCTTCTTTTAGGCGGGAAGATAGAGCAGCCGCCTCGGTTCAATTGGCTTCTTCGAAGATGTCTGGTTTCACACCATGTTTCACATAACTTATCACAAATGTGATTCGAGTAAGACCTAATATTATATAGTTATTACAAAGACTTTGTTTTTGAAGCCGAACCGAAACGTCATCAAATTAAGCTTTTATGTGATGCGCGGACAACGACGGACAGACGTTGTTGTATATGTATATATGTATGTTTCTTATTCTTAAACACGATACTATAGTTTAACGAATTGGGATGAAATTAAGAGCTAATATAATTAGGTTACAATAAGTCCGGATTGTAATCTGTGCTACTCAAACAACATAAAACCTGTTTTATATCCAGAAAAAAACATAATGGATCGTGTAGAACAGATTTTAGGCGCCTATATAATTCACGCGGGTCCCATCTGCTCATATGGACTATTTCATGGATCGAAAGTAACAGGTAGCAAGTACACCTGCGTCTGAACCTATCTGCGGGCCTCTGAGTTGGAAGACCTGATACAAGCTGACGGTAATGAGGGACTTTTGATGTTTGTAAGAATATAATTATATGAAAAAATAGTCGCTGCTTCCATGTGTTCCAGACAACATTAAATCATTTAAACGAACTGAGAAATTGTCGTGTAGTCGACTCGTGACACAAACATTAAAAATATAATTTGGCATAAGTTGCAGCTACTTTTAAATGATATCGTGATGTTTGTTTAGTGACAGACCAACGCTGAGCAATGCAAGAATTTACAGCTGTGAATAAATTTCCTATTCGTATCAAATTTCATCCACGTCCGATCAGAAGTTTCAGTTTGTAGGAGTAACAAACATACATCCGTACTCACAAACTTTACGTGTTACAGTTTTGTACGTAGTTCACAAACGTGCAATAAATTGTTCTGCTCTGGGGCTAGTTGATGAGGTATGAAAATTTAAAAAAATAGAAAAGATTTTTATTTCTTACGTGTTAAATATGTTTGATACAAATATAGGAAATTAATTTAAGGCAATATAGTTATTTATGGATGAATGGACGCGAGTAGCAAGAGATCGGTTGTCTTGGCGTTTATTGACAGAGGCATATGTCCAGCAGTGGACCAATAAGGGTTGATAATGATGATAATAACACTATACTACACTATAGTAATGCGCATCTGTATAAAGACTGGCGGAGTAGCCGGCCGTGCGGGACATAACGTTACAGTGCGGGCGAGTGTGCGCGGGCTCAACAGAGCGGCAGGCCCATGCCATCGAAAAGTAATGAGATCTTCGTGTTACATCTTTCTCACTGCTGCTGACGGGAGTGACTAGTGCAGCTTCCTCGGTTACCATAAGACACACTGGGAAACAGTCTAGATAAGATTGTGGTCGTTAGGGAAACAGCGCCCCCCCCTTTCCCGCAGATGGGAAGGATGCATCGTAATTAAACAAGCTAAAGTAACTAACGGTACCTAATGCCCTAGTAGTCACTAGCACTGTTACAATTAAGCAAGTAAACACGTCACCACAGGAGGCGCTAATGACACGTCCGCGTCGATTCGCGCGCCGACCCGACGTCTGACGGCTCACACGTCCCACAGACTCCGGGACGGAGACCTTGTGCCCACGAAGTGATGACCCAAATCACTACGCCAATAATGTTACACTTGCAGATGTAAGAGGCCACGGTGAATTGGGACTAGACCACCGGGGAGGAGTCTCTTGCTCACATCGTGCTGACGCAAAGAGATAGTTATGCTGATGTGTGATATGCGAGTTTCAGGTGACCAATTGGGGCGATGATGTATATGTTTACAAAACTTCTTCTTCCTTTTATTACAACACTAGCAGTCCGCCCCAGCTTCGCACCGACATTTTACGATATATATAGCAAAAATTATTTATAAATAAAATATATTTTTGTAAATCAACAAAAAAAATATATAATTATTAATTTTAATTTCGGCCTCGGCAACACATGTAGACGTTACAATATAGAAGTATAAAAACTTTGAGTGCAACGACGACAACAGATGCAATTGATGAGAGCATCGTCTGTCGGGAGCCACTTGACAATAACGAACGGTTACATTACCGAAGTTCTCATCAATATCAGATCGTTTTAGAAAATATTATATACACTTTGTTTATGACTGAAAAATTATTTTACCAGAAAGATTTAAAAGAATTTTTCAAATTAGTCCAATGGTTTCGGAGCCTGTTCAATAAACGTAGAAACAAACAATCAAATTCTTTTATAATATTAGTATAGATAGCTGTCACTACAAGTTCTTTTATTGTTGGTTTGTTAAAACTGTACAACATGTAATGGAATCCGTCAGAAGAACGGCAATATTTATCAACCGTACCTATCTACATTCCTGTGTTCCCTGCTGTACCTGACTAACCAAGACGCACCCAAGGTTCCGCACACTAACGTATGAGGAACCTTGGGTGCGTCTTGATAACGTAAATGATACACCGGGTACTAAACACACCTTAAGGAATCGGGTTCCTTTCGTGTTTCTTATTACGTTCGTACACAAGTGGGTACCTGCACAGGAACAAGTCAACACGCGATATTTCACAAACTATCAGTGACTTCCATCACTCTTCAACATCTGCAAAACAACAACGAGTTACAAAACGACGGCTTTAGATTCCTTGTTAATCCTCAGAGTTAGAGCGATACCTTATTTACTGAGCGATGACAACAACACCTCTAAAGTTCCGCAATGTAGCAGGGCTGGTAGCCACTGAGAACTCAATGCCACACGATACTTACAGGATTTGCCTAGCGTCCCCCACATTCGGTGTGCTCCTCAAACAACCACACCAGCGACGCAGGCTCTTCACTGATGATGATGCCTATAATAAATGGATGTTCCAATGTAGACGCGCCTCGAATTTGGCCAACTATTTCGAGATACGCACAAAGGCATTGAACTTAGTTATTTTGGGAGTGGCCATTGGAGGTGAGTGTCAACGCTATCCTTATTATAGATACCTTTATCTATACGCCTTCGTTTTACCTGTTATACAACTGATTACACCTGACTTCTGAGTACACCGGAGATGAAGAGAGAAACCCAGCGGCTCGTCCACAGATCTCTTAAAGCCGACATTCATTAAACAAATATTTTTTCTGTCCCTCTCATGATTTTGATTTACATTTGAAATGTCAAACCTTAGTAGTTAACCTTTCTTTATGACCTATTCCAAATTTCACTTCTTTTTCTTAGCTGACAGTCTGCGGTGTTAAAAAAGCTATTACAGCCACAATCTCGGAAGCCGTCGTATGATTGTATTGGCCGTGATATTATAGTCAACATTATCGAGATCATTGCTCCCGTCCTCACTGATATTCTCAATTTTCCTCTTGTAACAGGTGTATATCCAAGTTCATGGAGATACGCATACTTAATTCCATTGCCCAAAAATAATCTAAGCCTCGCACTCTTTCAGAATATCGTCCAATTTCCATCCTTCCATTTCTATCGATAGTACTGGAGCGCATGGTTCAGGAGCAATAGTGTTTCTACCTAGATAAACATCACCTTTTCAATACCTGCCAGTCGGGCTTTCGCCCGGGTTTCGCGAGGCCCCTGCACCTACAAAAATCACGGACGATATACGCTGGGGCTGGATAACAGAAATGTAACAATATTAACACTTCTGGATTTTCGCAACGCCTTTAATTACGAGGTGTTACTAATTCTCCTTAAGTCTGTTAATTTTTCTTTGGAATCAGTTGATTGGTTTCAAGTAAATAAATAAATAATCATCTGTACTACAAAAATTTACATATATCCACAGTACATAAAAAAAAGATAAATATTTCTAAATTTAAGTAGACCTTGCAGATGTAGTCTCAAGCTCGACATTGCTGGCTGAGCTATCAGCACCGATCTCCCGCTTGAACCATCAGGTGACCACACGGATACGCCAAAACTAAACTTAATTGACTGACAATTACCTCAACACGACACAAATTATAATTCGTTACACAAAATGAATATTTAAGTAAATTGTTATTATTATTTTATGATTGACAAACTGGCAAAATTTAATGTTTGACGTTGGTCAAATTGATAAACAAGAAGACGTACACTTTTAAATACAAAAGTCAGACAAATTTTAAGAACAAATAATGCAATGTAAGTTAAACAGAAAATAAAAGGCAAATTATTAGAGTCCGGTAAGCGTGCGGAGTGCGGATCAAAACAGAATACAAACATAAATCTAGAGCCCCAGTACTATAACATATTTCAAATGTACATAGTTTGTTCATCAGCTAAGTGTTTATTATTCCTTTTTGAAATCCTCACATACTAGGCATGTTTTTAGGCAGCCATAGCACCATACATTTATTTTCACAGGCGAGGGTTAAAACTAGACTTGGAGACAAATTAATTAAAAAAAATAAATTAAATGTGAATTTCCAAATGTTTCAAGTTCATGGGGCCTAAAAATGTCGAAGGTGTCGTTCGGACTGTGTTCGTGTCTGAGAGCGTGTCTGCTGTAAGTGTTTGACAGTAGTCGTGATGTGGTCGTATTCGTCCGACAGAACGTGTCTGGGGCGACGACTGCTGATAGTCGCACAACAGATTGAGGGTTGGGGTGACGAGGCACCAAAAAGAGCTAAGATAAAATGCTCAACTTTTATTGTGGTGGTGGAAGAAATAATTATCTATAAATTGATTATATTTGAAGAAAAAGTACAATCTCCCGGTGGAGTACAAAAAAGATTCATCTTCGACGCCATATTCTCAATGATAATCAAGATTACGGAGTACGATCTAGAATAATATTGATATTCAGGTCTGATGATTCTCTTCGCTGAGCTTTATTAGTACCATAGGAAATCTTAAAGAATTTATATTCGCAGCGAGAAGTTTTAAGGATAATGATGATTTTCCTTCCTTACATAAGGCGACCAACGTCGACTCCATTGTAATCACACATGACTGGTTAGACGATGCACTTACTTCATCCACGTCCCCTCTCACGGGTGAACTGGACTCAGACAAACCTATCGCCGCGAGACAGACAATCATCCAGTCAGCCAGTTGCCCAGCCTGACCCGTTTTCATTTCTGAACATACAGTGAAGATGCCTGACCTCTTGCTAAACACTCATGTATTTTAGTAATTAATAGTAATGTAAGTAAGTAATAGCGCCACACCAGATGTAGTAGCAGTAGATGTATCGGCTTCCCCCTCCCGCCCCTAGCGCCATAATCCAATTTGTCCGTTACATAAACGTCCAACTATCGGATTGCAGCCCGGTACGCCACTAATAACGAGCATTATATAAATAAATAAATGTCCCAGTGGACACTCGGCTAACTCTGGACTGTGAGGACAGAGCCATCAGAGAGAACCTGACATCATCTCCAACAGCAAAGGCAAGCCGCTCTTTTCACGCGCCAATCCAAGTTCCAAATACCAACCAGCTCGGCTTTTTACGAACTTGTCAATTTGTACCATCCCTACCCATTGTCACCCATTGATATACAAAAATACAAGATACACGATTACATACTCAAAAGGCAAAGTAAAACTGCAATAGCCAAAAATAAAAGAAATAAATAAAAACATGTCTAGTGCATGCTTTTGCAGTTATTGGTTACCAGTAATAAAAAAAATTATGCTTAGCTTCTGGATTCCGAAACAGTGACGAACAAGTATATTTACGGCCCTAGGTAACCTTGTCGAAGGCAGTAAAAACGTCATCATTTTTTATTACCTCCGACAACTTTATCATATGCAATTTATAAACCGATCACACAAGGGTTGTGCGCGCTTCGTGAAATCGTATCTTGGTTTCTCTAAAAATATACCTACCTGAAACTAGCAGATGTCAGGACAACCGTAAGACTGATCTAATGCTAACACCGAAATATAATGAAACACAGTGTGCAGTTTACATAAAAATTAAATGAGAGGTTGAATATACAGTCATCTCTTTGTCCTGATGTATCCCTAAACAAACCTTTTTAATAGTTTATTGGACAAACAAGAAATCGAAGTTGTTTGATAGTGAGCAGCAACATTGATAGTCTGCCGAGTGCTGACACGATTTCTCTGACCCCACGAAACGTGGCAGCGCAGCCGGGACATGGAGCTTGTATTATGGGAACAAGACAATGAGAAAAACAACACAGGTTCCATTACAAAATACGAATAAACAATGATAACGATTAATGTTATTATATCTGGCTGGGTCAGCTCACTGTCTCAAAGTTGGTTAATGATATCAACCTGTTATACCGAGTTAGCCCGAATTCGCCAACAATTCCGAACAAAGAGCCATTTGCGAGCAAGTTTAAAGCCAAATTGTAATGTCGAGCCAAAAGTGTGCTACGAGCCATAAGGCCAAGGCTACTTGGAAACAAAGTGGCTCGAGTTTCACAAAAAAACTGATGAAATTCGTCGGGGAGGAACACGACCGCTCTGAGCGTCTATTGCTAATTTTCCAGTTAACTAGTGACCGATGATAGCTGTCGCGCGTCGAGTCTGCGAGTTTTTACCGAATTGTGATTTGTGTGTGACGAATCGATAGGTACGTGCCGCTCACACGCCGCAAAGTTACAATCATCGACGTCGCTTGTCGCGCGGTTCCCTGCCCATTGCAGGCAAAGGTGCAAGGAGGTCATAGCATACTACTACTAGGCGGATGTTTATATGCATCGATAGTCACCGGAAGCCGCACCTGTCTCTTTCACGTCCTTTACTCTAAAATGTTCTTCGCCCTCTATCCGTGCGAAACCAAAACAGACTACGCGAAATGTTGATAGAGGGACATCATTTGGAAGTACATCACCCATGTAGACCATAGACGCGGACAGTGTCCTGCGCGATAACCGCTTCCCCATCCAGTTAAGAACTAAACGTAACGAAGTCTTCTCAGAGAAGGAGAAAAAGGATAAGAAAAAGTAGCAGAACGGAATATCGATGGACGAAAGCAATCCTTTTGCGAAACGTATAATAGTAAAATACCGCTTCTATACATACGACTATTCTCCAGCCGAGTCGCGGTGGGAAATTGAAAACATTTATTTCCGCGGTTTCCGGGAAGACGGTGCTAATATATTCACTGCGGTGCCATGCGCCTACTACTCTTTATATAATTTGTTGGATTCCCAAGAACGTACAGATCAAATCTGCTGCTATTTTGTTACTCGCCGACTACTTACGGCTGCCGGATGTCAGTCGAGTAGTGTAGGTTAAGCTTTACGGAATATGGCTGTATTTAAACTGTAGCTATGGAACAGTTCAACAGATTTTGACGGAACTTAATATAGATGAGCTTATAGGTTAGGATCTGCTACAATTTAAACTAGCGAACGTTTGTTGTATGTGACTTCGGACGTGAATAACCAGGCGCGGATAGCTTGTTTAAAAAAATTACCAAACTGTTTAACATAAAATGCATCGGTGTCAAGTGGCCGATTGTTACAAACTGCTAGCTACTGTACCATGAACAGTAACCTACAGAAGCAACTAAAATACTACAAGAAACTCTTCATCATCGTCAACATTATCATCCCTTATCGGTCCAAAGCTGGACATGGGCCTTTCTCATTAAACGCCAAGATGGCCACAACACTTGTTGTTTCCTATTAACAAAGATTATATTTGCTGAACTAAAGAAGACATTCATACAAAAATTTGAATTAGGACGTTAATTTGACGCAAAATGATTTATAACTTAAAAAGCCATTAATACAATATTTCAAACATCTACTTAGTGTATAACAACAACAACACATTTCCCCGTCGGATCCCTAACCGGGTAGCTACAGAGGATATGTCTTTTCTGCTTCCACATTCCTATATCTATTCTTATTCCTTAAGCATATAATTCATCTATTAGAAATTAAACCATACTAATCGTCATTTCATTGTCATATTATTTTTAATCTTTCCAGTTTCACAAACCACACAAAACACCAGTATGATATGAGTGAGAACTACGCGTCTGTGCCGAGTGCGATTGCAGTGTATCAATTCTCATCAGGGGCTCGTGCATAACCTTATCTCACCACTCAACGACAAACATAACTTGTACAAACGCAAGCAAGGTCGACAGTTAACTGCAGCACGCAACAAAACTATTAATCATTGACCTCACAGTTGTGTTACGTTTAACCGGACGCTGCACAACGCGCGAGCGGCCTCGTGCACGCTCGTGCGGACGAGTAGCTGCGCGCTACGACGCTACTCCCTGCAGTCGCCACAGCTGGACCCGCTGGCTGTAGGCAATACAACACGTATTGCTGAACTGTGGTCGGCTCGGACGACACTGATCATCATCAGCAGGACTACGTCACTGCTGGACACAGGCCTCCCTCGGAGTGCGCCATCGGTCACATAACGCCGGCGTCAAGTTGCACTTTCTCAAATCTTTTATAAGAAAGTGTCTTCAGATTAATTGGACGATCCTGTGGTTTAAGTTTTACATGTATCGACCAGTCAGTAGGGTAGTCGATCAGGACATGTTAATTTTTCCCGTTTTACCAAACCCTTTTTTTACCAGCGTTAAATTAACGCAATTTCATTGCAATGTGTCGTATATCCTCATTGTATAAAGTCTATACCCCTTCCTCGATAAATTCACTATTCATCGCTAAAAGATTTTCTGGAATCGGATCAGGAGTTCCTAGAGGATAGCGCGTTCACAGAAAGAGCTCTTCGGCATTAGTACATATATATTTTATAAGTAAGTATACTGCAGATGACCAAATAACTTGTATAACTCATATCTAAAGCTACTTCTTGTTACATAGTTGATTGAATGTATTGTCAACACTTACTTCATGATGGAAATTCATGTTAGCACTTTGAATAAATAAATAAGAAGGTCGCAAATGTAAATTGAAGAATAAACAATTGTGGAAAAATTATATAAAGTATATTTATTTATTCAAGTGTTGACTTCTTGTTAGGCTTCGCTTTTAATGTCTGCTTGTCAAGTAATAGTAAGCAGATAGAAATAATATAGATGAAATGCCGAAGTGCCTAGGAAGCTAAGAAACAGAGTTATCTTCACATTAACAGATATGACTCCGTGTTTAACATTAATTTTACACTGGAACTAGTCTGAAGTAGTCAGTTGTTAAGTGTCGGAGCTATAAATTAGCCGCAGTAACGATTAAAGACTAAAAATTACACCACCGAGTCTCTCGCCGTACGAACATCATTAAAACAGATTAAAGAGAAGAGACAGATTATCATCAAAGCTATACTACACGTTGCACACCGCACCCTGCGTTCAGCAACCGAAACACAAGTCGAGAACAGAAAGTGAGAGAGTACAAGTATTGAGCTTACATTCACGATAAACTGTCGTCGGAACCATTAACATCGTGTGTTATAAATTGCGCAAATTCAACAAACGCCTGCCGTGTTTTATAATTTCAACAACAAGAACATTAATATAGTACAAGTCTAAAGCGTCTATTATTTTGCACAATGCCAGCGAAATCAGGCAGAGTGATTCGCACCATTCGGTGCGCATGCAGAAAATCATTGCAACTGTTGTACTTCAATTATTGCACAACCTCAACATGATGCACATACCTTATCTCCATTCATATTCCCATAGGAGTCCAATAATCTGGCTATGAAATGGTGACGCTTGGAACGTTCCCTGACTATTTTTTATCTGTGGCAGTCGCCACATATATCACGAAATAACATTGTCTTGATGCTTTATATCTGAATCATAGTTCGATTTGGTAACCTTTTCATATCATTTCTCATAAAGTGAGAAACAGCAACGTGCGACTTGATCCTCAGTCGTATGTGGACCCCGCGATCAACTCGCTATACGAAACCAACTAGTCAAGAAACGTTGGCCAACAGACCACACAACTTTGACTGACAGCCGCATAACTTGTTTAAAAGACACAACTTAGTAGGGAACATTGAGTCAATCATCAATCATCATCCTCTCGCACCCTAAATTCATACCTCCACAGGCCTGTGTGTAGAAATACGCAAATTGGACCGGGGCCAGCCCTACCACGTCAAAATAGAAAAAAAGATTGATGTAACTGAAGTCTGTGTGACTGTGAGCCTATACGTGATTCAATAAGGCCAACGTTTATCCCCTGGGGTACGCAGGGATGGATCGGTGGTAAGCACAGCATAGCTTGAGATCAAAGATGAAGAAAATACAATGTTTTAGTTTTACAAACAAGAACCAGAACCTTCACTTTCACACTACAACAGAACTATGTTACGGTGGTGTATACCATAGGTTCATTCATTCGAAATTATTGATTCGTTTCTTTTAGTGTTACGCGGAATAAACTAGTTGTTCCAGTCAATCTGAATGGCTCGCAGTGAGTGACAGATAGTATGAAAGTGGTCTTGTCTTAGTGTGTGTGAAGACACGATCGATAGGTTCTGCGTATAGATGTGGTGGGTGGACGGCGACGGGATATTCATGATGAGGTCACCTTATATAGCGGCTGTTCAACATATAACAACCTATAGTTAAATGATAAAGTATGAAACTTCAATATACATTGAATCCACTCTTACTGACTTAAGTCGTTATTGGAAAAAGTCACAACTATAAATAATCGATAAATAACATTTCAAGTGGAGTCGACTTTTTAAGAGTTTTGCTGGAGTATACACATAGCTTTATAAATAGCCATTTCATCATTATTGTTATACACTGATTATATTAGTAAGCGACAAAAAGACTTATCAATAAAAGCGTTTCCGTTCGTGCTGAGCACATAGTCGCGAGTTGCGCGACCGTGGGGGGCTGACCGCTTCACCGACGGGCGGTGAGAGACCATCTACACTGGCGCAAACATAACGAATCGATTCTCAGACATTTATCAATAGTTACAATCCTACTAGTTCCATTAATTTTCCTAATAACTTTGTATGTATGTTTGTTTTACTTTCGCACTAAAATACCTAAACAGAGTGGGATGAAATTTAGCGTATTATTAAATAATTATATTAATATTATTAAATCTTGAATAACATAAAAAATATTTTTTATACCGGAAAAGTGAACAGTTCCCTAGAGATAGATTATAAAGTGACCAGACCGCGTATCGGTAGGTATGTTGTTGTATTAGTTATAATTAGTGTTGTACTTTAGAACACTGAAACAGACCTTGTGCCGTGCCGGCGTTTTCATACTTCGACTTGAGTTTCGCGGCTGTGGCTTTCGCGTCCGAACGAACATCGGACTTCTCCTTCAGATCTCGGACTTCCGACCGGACGCTGGATCTGACCGACTCCAGCGACGTCCGGGAAGAACTGAACGAGAGCGTAGTCGAGAAGGAGGAACTCAGACCTAGGCCGAGGGTGGTGCGGTAGCGGCGGCGGTACATAGTTGCTGCTGTATTTTCAGAAATGAAGTACTTTAAGCCGGAAAGGCTACAAATGACTCGGAGCTGGTGCAAGTGCTCAGCGCGCGGCTCGCGTGCGACTGTCGCGCCGGCACTCCGGAGGCTGGGAGTCCCTGCGTGGGCGCACCCGGAACATCGCCGGGATTTATTACGGGAACCGTTACGAGTGACGCACGCAGCGCCTGTCACTCCGATCAACATCCATTTTATATTTGAACCGCAGCAACGCATGCGATACATTATTCATATGTTATGGTCTATTAGAATAGAAGATTAATGGTCTAACACAATAAGCAGATACATGATGATAAATTTATGTAGTTTCGTGACATAGTTAATTATTGGATAATAATAAAATTATAATATATGTTATTAATAATTTTAATATATAGTATAAAAAAGCACATTTTTTTATATTTAATGGTTTATGATTCCATAAGAAACAAGACTGCCAGTAAAGTCAATTACACTAAGATATTTTAACTAATTAGTTACCCTGTTGCCCACAAAACTTTTGCATGGATGCAATTTAGTGATAATGTTAACTGAGTAATTCCAGGTACTCTATGTCAATTGTAAACCTAAATCAAATTGTACACACTAAATACTGGCCTCTTGGTCAAATTGGGGGTCAGTCACATTCAACCCCAAACCAACAAAAAATCCCATGAAGCTGTATCGGGCTTCACTTTGCTTCCACAGCATAAGTTCAGGTTCGAAAATTAAAAAAAGAACAGTTGACATATGAATTACAAAAATGGATATAATAATGTTTATAATAACCACATTGAAATTGGTAAGCAGCAATAAAGATGGTGTTTTGGCTGTCTTGCTGTAAAATATAAACAAAAAGATGATGTAGACTTCCAGACGTAAATTCATGATCACAAATTTTAATTTTTAAACATCTTACACCAACTCCACTCCTTGCAATACTATCATAATATGATATTACCAAGACAGGTGGTCTATTGTGTGGCTGGTGCCAGTTAGGTTCTAATATGAAGCTGGTTTGGGGGAGACAACATGTTCCTCTGTCACCAAACCACCAAAAACCAAAAAGAGTTGGGAGTGGATTGGTAATTTTGCCAAAGTACCCATATTAATAATAGTGATTGGCAAATAATGTTATGGCAAATTAAATTAGGATATCTACTGACTGAAAATGTATTGTTTTCTATTTGTATATCTGTCAAGGACCTGCCCACTCTCCAGCAGATGATTTTATATTGTTGAAAAAAGATATTTTATTGACTTATACATACATAACTATACCATATCATCATACTCATACTTCATTACCTACTTATATAAAACATGATGCAATAGTGCTAAAACTCTCTTCACATGAAAAGTATGTTTTGGCTCCGGATTAAAATAAGTTTCTTTAATCTGACACTTGTTTACATTTAAACAGTACATTATATTACTTATATAATGACTTTATCTATAATTCAACAAAGAAACTGTGATTTTTTTATTATGCCTTATTTTTCATGTGTTTAATCTTTATTATTTATTTTATGCATACATAAATAATCCTATCTGTCTAAGCCAAGGAAATAAAGTTTTATACTTAAATTGGAATACGAGTGTAAGCATACAAACCTTATGATGGTGTATCATGCAAGTAATAGAATCACAACTCAAAGGAATGTTAGTAACTTAATTAACAATTAATAATTATTATATTACAGCCTTTTGACTGGGACGCACTCAGTTAGAACAAGCATGTTCAGTACTTTTGAAGGCACGGGACCTATTTACCTTGACAGTGAAGAAATTTACTAATATTTACTTTAACTTTTGCTTACTGTTTGATACTAAATAAATATAATTACCAATAGTGTAATTGTTAGTAGCTTAATAATAAAAATTAAATGTAATAAAAAGTAAGATAATATTTAATCATATTTAAGCTGTACGTACCATTTAAAGACCAGATGTGGGAAGGCAAGGAGTGCGCAGCGTAAACTCGACCGAGGGCTAGGGAAGTGCCAGCCACAGGGCCAGATTCTTCATTAGAACTCGAGTCTGTGTCTGGGCTGGCAGCAGCGGAGGCCTCATAACTCTGAGAGTTGGGTGGAATAGCTATTGCTTCGTGAGATGCGTGTAAATCCGGCACGGAAGACAACGACCTAGCGCGTTGTCGATCGTTTGACAGTTGTATACCAGGTATCGCACGCAGTAGGCTGAATCCAGCTCCACTGGACACTACATCTGAACTGGAACTGGTAGAAAATGTTCTAGCTCTGGGACTTTGTCCGCCGTTAGCGGTGCTAGCCTTTGCGCCCATTGCTATGTTACGCAAAACACTTCAGTCACAACCGAATACCAAGATCACAAACACACAGGAATCAAAACACCCACGGCACCGAAATACATTTTACGAAACACAGGGTTAATAATTAGAAAACAAATATTAGCTGCTAAACAGAAGAATTTTGCCCGAATATACTTGTAAACAGCTTCGCATGTGTATCTGCAAAATTTTGAGTTTTGACAGATCACATCTGTAGCAGAATCGTGCAGGAATCGGGTCTAATAAGGTTGATGACAACTATCGAATAAAATTCTTAGTAATCATTCATTTCAATTGAGTATTAAACCTATTAAAAAAAATCTCTGTGTAAAGTACAACTATTTATACTGTCTAAAGTTGGTAAATTATCATTTATCGTTACTTATTTTAGAGGAACTTAAAATTACTATTTACTAATATAAGTAGTAGATGTCCATTAACTCAAATAGTTTCGGTTCTAAGTTCAAACTTTAAGTTGAGTAAATTGCAAAGATAATCAAATTACTTATAGTAATACTACGTATTCAAGTATATAATATCACAAAATAAAGGAATAAATAAGACATTATTATAAAATGCGTTTTAGTAACTATCCTCGTGTTTATATTTTAGTTCTAATCATAACTGTCTTTGGATGAATTCATAATTACATTATTAGATTATAATCGAGTTTATTCGATATATTATGTCATAAAAGGTATTCGTAATTCTTGATTTAAAACTACTATAGTGATAATAAATACGCCCTACTTCTTTTGCCTTAGCCTCCAGGAAACCATGTAAATGTGATATGTAACCCAATGGCTCCTCTGTGGTAAGCAATGATACATACCTGCTAAGTACTCAATTGCTAGAATATGTTAATAATAATAATGGGGCCTATGAGATTCCTAAACCACAACACAACTAGTTAATTTAGACACTTTTAAAGTGTCTAATAGTGCCATCAGAGTCGCATAGTAAAAATAGCTCACTAAGGCCCATAATCCCACTGAGACAATATAGATAAAGAAGGGAATTCATAAGCAGGCCCATGACGGCGAGCCTTGGCTAACAGAGAAGGAAGAAATAAAACACTGTACTATCTTTATCTATTTAATCTCATATGCATATTGGGCAGAGAAAAAATAATAGAAAAAAGAGAGACTGATAGTAAGGTACATTTGCTTTCTCTTTCGACTACGATAAACGCGTCGCCTGGCTTTAATTTTCTATCTACATGCATTATCACAATGCAAATTCCTAATTTTCATACTCGGCATTACCCATCGCAAACGAGTTTTTTTACATCAATTATTGTAATACAATATATATTTTACAGGTATTTTTGTAAATAATGGATTTGGTATAGAGAAAGGAAAATGATCTGTGTTTATAATCTATTATTTTAGTGGATAACTCTTTGTAATTGATTAAAAATCTTGGAACGTGTAAGTTTACTGGGGCTAAAAAAGAAGAACCTTACAGGCGATGACGGGTGACGTTTTGATGAATGACATTGGCATTAGTAAATTACAGTTTCTACGTAAATAAAGAGTTTGTGCAAAACATATTTGATATTAGTTAATTTACTTATTTACAACGTCATAAATATAGATTAATGCAAATATTATATATAAGTGAAAGTTAATTCAACTTAACGGTAGATTTTTTGGTAAACGAAAATGAATTCCGCAAACGTAAGTGTGTGTCATAGAATTTCAGTATTGTGAATTAATTATCAAGAAATACTTAATTCCTAATATTACTTTCAGTGTCTTTATTATATAATTTTGCTGTTTTTATTTGCACATTAGTAGTTTAATCTGAAATGTCTAATTAATAGTGTGATTCGCTTTGCACGGCTTGCCTGACGTAGATTTGTTAATAGCCTTTACAGCCTGGTGTGCCTCAGGTGCCGTTGCTTGATGATGACACCATAGCCTTCGGAGAAGAAGACGACGCAACCAAACAGTTCGTGTAAGTAGTTATTATAATTACCTATGTTAATATAATGGCTGGTTAGTGCATTGAAAGACAGTGGAAAGCAATAGCTGAGACCAGTGGTTGCTAGGACCATCTCAAGTATAATACATTATCTTTGAGTATTTATAACCGTATTTGTTACAACAGGAACATTTTTGCATTAACATTTTTGTACCTCAACAAAAAAACAATGAATCAAAAAAAATTTTCTTTTTTTATTATACTAAAATAGTTACAAATAAATAAAAATATTCCAGATCAGAAAAAGGATATAAATTGTATGCTATAGGTAACAAATATCCAATATTTAGTTTAAATTAGCATTAAGCCCTATGCCCAAATGGTACCCAAACTACTTGCCATCACATTTTGATTTTGAAAACATCCCTTACTTAGTTCATAACATATTTCAGTTATCTAAAGATTTTATAAAACAAAGTCCCTAAAAGTGTGTGTCTGTGAAAAGTGACAGATTTTTGAAAACCTATTGAACAGATTTTCATGTAGTTTTCACTATGCTATGCTGTGGCTTCCCATGCGGATTGTGGAGGACTGCAAAGGATCAAAGGTGGGGTGAGGAGTGCAACGCATCTGCATGATGACGATGCAATAACATGGATGTCTACGGGTGTCAGTAGTTGTTTGGGATACTGCCTTAAACTTTCGAGCATTCTGAACCTTTTAATGATTATGAATACTCATGAAACCTCCCATAAAGTGTGGCTTAGTTGGTCATTTAGTCTTGTGTTATAAAACTATGATCTAAAAAGACTCTCCCTATATGTAACATGTGAAATGTACAATTTTTCAGACATCCGTATATAGTGTTCTTTCATCTAGTGTTCCGAGGCGCAGCCATCATAGTGTACATTCTGTGTGGATGGTTCTCAGACTCATTTATTGCCAGCTTTGTTTTAGTCATATTGCTCCTCTCTGCAGACTTTTGGACTGTGAAAAATATTAGTGGTGAGTAGAATAATGTTTGGATGGTGGTCATCCATAAATTAATCACACAGACTACAAAATTTTCACTTACATATAGATTTGAAGGTTTCTGTACATAATTTAGAATGTATAAACATTATATATTACATAGTAATATTGTAACACTTATCATACGACACACAAAGATAACTTTATGACATCCAAGATTTCTGCTCACACCCTTGGCACATGACACACAATGTCAAACTTCATCCACTGTATGTTAATTGTATGACGTAATTTATGGGGGGGGAGGAAGCGACCGATAATAAGTTCTCCCCATGATGACCTACGGGGCTGAAACATGGCCTCTTAATTTTGGCCTGGTCCGCAACTTTGCGGTAACTCAACGGGTCATTTGTCTAAGAGGTCTATGTCCAGCAGAGGACCGATAAGGACTGATAATGATTGATTGATTGCTATTTATGCATTCCCCAATATGGCCTTAGCTTTATAAACATTTTTTTTATTGAATTGTAGGGGGGGGGCAAACGAGCATTCGGAGCCTTTTTACGACTACCGACGCCCATGGACATAATTACTATGCCTATGCCACCATGGGCCACCGGCTACTAACAAACCGCACGAAACGCGACCAAAGTATCACTTTAAGGCGGTATTACGTTAGCGAGAGGTACCCCGGTCGTGCCGGCCCAATTCCGTTGCATAGGAGGATGTAGTGTCATGCACTATGCATGGCACCACCTCCTCCTGTGTAGCATGGCACTACCTCTTTATATTTGCTTATAACAGGTCTGCTGGAAGAGGCCCCTGTATGGAATAAGTTGTACCTTTCTACTTGCAGATTGTTGTGTCTCATTTTATAATAAAATAACTTTAAATACAATTTCATAAATTGTTAAATAAATATAACATGATATTGTACTTCATAAAAAAGTGTTTCATTATTACTGTATATTACTGTATTCATTGAACAATTTTGTGTGTTGAATCCATAACATAATGTGTTTGTCCACATTTTCAGGGCGTCTCCTGGTTGGCCTGCGATGGTGGAACTATGTCGACGACGATGGTAGATCTCACTGGGTGTTCGAGTCCAAACAGGTATTTATTTTTCTAATTTTAAGCAAATATTTTTAATATAAAAACACTTTGATAGTTCTGAATAGCTTCAGTACTGGTATAGCGGGGTCAACTGGCTTGACCGTGCGATTAGGGATGAACTAAAGGTTACATCAAGTCGGCTCTGAGTCGGGTGGTCGCTCGTGTAGCGGGGCCATGTCCCTCAGGCGGGCGGGCGGTCCATTGTCCACGGCACTAAACATGCCACGAGACAATCGGGCCACAAACTCACCGACAGACTCGATCTGCAGATCTCCCGTGATCACGTCGTTCCGGACGAAGCGTCCGGCTCCCGTGATCACTCGCGGGGATATGCTCTGCTGGGCTTGCAGGCGCTCTAGGCTCTGGCTCGGGGAGGTGAGCGCGTACAATGCCGGGGCAGCGTAAGTGAGGCGCGATCGGATGTATGTCCTGTATACCTCCAGTTTCGTGCGTAGTGGAAGCTCAGATGCGAGCACTGGTCGCAGTAAGGTGTGGACTGCTCTCGCCTGGTTGATCATTCGATTAACTTGCGAGCGGATGGGCTCGCATCCTCCAGCAGCATTTGCTTTTGGTGCTCGCATCCACCAGCAGCATTTTTTTTTTGCACCTCGCAGCGTTGACAGACATCCTCCATTTGTCCAGCCACTCCGGCAATCAATCCAGTACCGCTGCATTCGCCCAGTTGCTAGCTCCGGCTTTCGGGACTAGGAAAGGTAAGCACTGTCGTTAGCGAACAGCGCGAGCAAGACATCCGTTTCGCCCTCTCCCAAAGGGTTGTTGAGCGTCGGAATGTCATTGGTATAGCCGCGTAGAGACAAGGGGACAGGTAACTGCACAGCGGCACTCCAGCACGTACGGCCCGCAGGGAGGAATGTTGCCCCTCTACCTCTACCTGGAAGGTTCTCCCTTCCTAGAACGACGCCACTAGTCACACGCGAGCCAACGGGACGCCGGCGTCCATCAACTTGACCAGGAGGCCCGGGTGCGACACCTGCTCGAAGGCCTTCTCCATATCGAGAAAGACTCCGACCGAGTGTCACCCCTTCTTCATCTCCATGGCCAAATGGTGAAGTACCCGCGCCAGCTGCAGTGTGGCCGAGTGACCGCTCCGGAAACTGAACTGCTCGTCCCTTATTGGGATGTACAGCTTCAGTCTCCGGAGCAAGAGCCGCTCGAACAACTTGGTCACTCCGACGGTGCACTTTGACCAGTGTGGTGGTGGTCGCCCCAGCCTGTGCCTCGCGGAATTTATCCGTGAGACTACAGACCTCAGCTTCCACCTCCCCCGCGGTCTCAAGCTGCCCGTCGATCGTGAAATCGGTCATATGGTCTCTAAAGACCTGCCAGTCGCCGTCGAGTGTAGCGTGATTAGGACCAGTAGGTGCTGCGTGTGCTGGTCATGCAACACCTCCATGTCCAGTGTGAAGTGGAGGTTATTGTGGATGACGATGTCAAACAGACAGACAACAACAAACAACCAAACAGACACAGGCTGAGATCCAAGTCGACGTGGACCATGTCCCGCCGAACGAGCACCGCCGTACCTCTGTACGCCCTGCCGATCGGTGACACCTCGTCCCTGCGATACACGGCATAGTTCGCCATCTTGAGGTCCTGCTCCGGCCCCAGCCACATCTCTTCCAACAGGATGAAGTGGATGTCATACTCCTGGGCGCGATGTTTGAGGTCGTGAGGTTTGCCCCGGATGCCGCCAGGGTTCCAGTAGATAATTCGCAATTGCTTACGATCCAACCCTGGTTCCCTTCCGGCTGGGTGTGTACGGTGTTGAAGTTGTCCGTGATGTGGCTGTGTGCGGCCATACCCTGGGGTCCCTGAGCAGACGAGTGAGCTCCTCCCGAATCACTTGCCTGAGTTCCTCCCTGACGATCTCAGCGATTGTCTCACTAATCTGGCCAGTGCTGAACAAGGAGCGACTTTCCGGCAGGGACTGTGTCTTTAGGCTCTACAGAGCCCCGGGGTGTCTGCTTGGTGGTGGGTATTGAGGGTGTGGGTAGTGGCGTTGTCCTAGGTTTTGCAGTTGTAGGTTTTAGGGAAGCTGGCTGTAGTGCGCCTGCTCCCTCGACAGCTTGGTGGGTTATAGCCTCCACACTCTGGACGGGGAGAGTCGGCGGTGCGGCCTCTGGAGGTTCACTTGCTTTTGCGGGCGTTTGGGCTGCCTCTTTCGAGGCCTGTTCCGCTTTCTCTTCTTGGGGGCAGGGGGAGTGCGAGGTCTGGGTAGAGGGAGGTTCGCCGATGCCGACAGCGTCGGGCCTGGTCGATACTCGACTCCGCCGCGAACGACTCCGCAGGTGGAGACAAGGGCAAAGAGAAGGCTGAACAGAAGCCTGTTCAGCCTTCTCTTTCGGGGCTTGGTCCTGCATGACCCCGGGTTTACTCGGGTTCAGCGGACTGATCTTAAAGCCCTTGAGTCTTCCCTCAATGAGGTAGATCCTGCACCCACGGTGTGTGGCCCGCCACAGTTTGCACATTTCGGTGGGGCTCCCTTGGGTGGAAGGCATTCGCCGACCGAGTAGTTCTGCCCGCATCTCACCCACCCGATTTGCCGGTGGCAGTTCGTGGAGGAGTGACCGGAGTACTTACTGGCTGCGATGGCACTGTGATGGCCCTTCGCGCCCCTTCCACCCCTCCATCACTACCCCGGGCATACAAAGCAGCTCCTTTGCGTCATAGAGGCGTCGGACCTCCTCGCTATCCACGTGCTCAAATTGGGCTTGGAACAGGCGGCCGGCTCTACCCCTCTTCGCTGGGATGTGGCGCACGAGGCGAACAGGGAAGACCAGGGCCATGAACTCCGCGACGATGCTGTCCGTATTCGTCCCCGCAGGCAGGTCTCTAATACCCACCTGGGTGGGGTGTAACAGTGCCACTGCACCGCCGCGCCTACCTTTGATAGGTCCGTCAAGAGCCTCTGAACGGCCCTGTACTCTTCCGGCGTCTGGGCGAGAAATCTGATGCCCCTTCCGAATGGCGTTCGGCGCGTCTGGTCCTTCAGGGCGCGAAAGTACCGATGGCAGTCCGGAAGGTTCTCCACCGCAATTGGGGATACTCCGTCGCTCTGCGCGGCGGGTTTGTGGGGCTGGCGGCTGATGATGATAATATTGGTTTTGGGGTGAGCGTTAACCGTGCCCGTGTGTGCGTTGGCACCAGGCGCGGATGTGCGTTTCGGGCTCTCAAGAGCCGCGCCGAAGTCTACCTCGTCGCGTCCGTCGACATTCTAGATGACGTGCCCTCCGGTTCCCTATCCGGCGACACAGCAGTCGCAGCAGAGGTCGAGCCCGGCGGCGTCATCGAGCAGGTGCTTTTTGTGTACAAAGTTCTTGATGGGTGTGGCGGAGACGAGGATGGCGACGGCAATGAGCTGGCCAGCACCACCACCTTATCGGGCTTCTCTTCCGGAGAGGACTCTCCTGGGTTAGTTCGTTCTTCCTTAAAGTCTTCCACCTCCTCGGGCATGGGAAATACGGGGCGTCTTACTATCGGGCTTTTCAGACTTAAGTGGCATTTCGATGGTTGGATGGTCCTCCGTCGAACCCGCTGTCCACTCCCCCGTACCTTTCTTCACGAAGGTCGGGAGCATGTCGCGCAGTGCGGAGTCGGACCTGTTGAGGTCTGGTCATCTTAAGTGCTCAATATGAATAACCTATACACACCATGTACACGAAACAACTTTGGCTTCGCCCAGGTTCCGAACACACTGTTCAATAACCAAATATGGTCCTACCAGCAGGACACGGGACTAGGTCATTAAGCTCGGTCCACGAAATTTTGGTTAAAACGGACGTCCCGGACTTGATCAAAGCTGAAGACTATCTTCCTTCTGGTTCTGGATTATGATTTATGGTCAATTTTAGTGAGTAGTTTAGTAGCTCTAAACGCCATGATAATTTGGAGTCTCGTAAACGATTCATATGATTGGCAGTGAAGAATTTCCCCATGGAAAGGGCGCGTGCTTCTATTGACAACTGGCCTCAACGTTTAACGGACTGTGTTGCAGCCAATGGACACCACGCCGACTAAGCTTTCTATATTTTTTATTGTTTGTATTAAACCAATACCTTGTAAAAGTAAGGAATGTTATTTGCAAATAAAAACATTTTTTCTTTGTTACATAGTGATTATGTCTATTCGCCCCTCATTCGCTCCAATACCCCAAGTCACCCTGAAGGTGAGTAGGAATAGCACACTTTTTAATGATTTTTAGGTAAAGAAGACGAAAATTGTGTTTATTCATCCCGATTTACTACAATTACAGCAAAAATCAAAAAAATCGAATTCATAATTGTAACAGTTTGTTTTTTTTTTGTAGCATAAGAGGGCCAACGAGTAATCGGAGCGTTATGATGACTACCGACATTCGCTTGATTGTTACACAGATATGTTGCCCTCTTATCATCCCCTCAATGGGCCACCGACTACTCACAAACCGCAAGAAACGCGATAGCGACGCTGTCACTTTACAACCGGCGTCAGGCGAACGAGAGGTATCTCCCCGGTCGTGCCGGGCCAATTACGTTGCATGGTGTCATGCACCGTGCATATCGCTACCACCTCCTATGCGGCATGGCACTACGTCTGCCTAGATGTAATTGCTGTATTTATATTTCTTTGGTGTAAGGTAAGGGGAGCGGAGTGTGATATGCTATGCCACATAAGGCACACTGGCAGCATACGGGGACCTGCTCATTGAGCCGGCTCAATTTTACAAATCTATAAGTTTCAACTTGTTTGGTTTTTTTGTTAATAGTACAATGAACATTGTTCCCAGAACCGAATAAACCGCAACGAGAGCCGCTTGTTCTGGCTCGGGCTGGTCATGTGCCCTCTCATCTGGTCCGGCTTCTTTATCATCTGCCTCTTCGGGCTCAAGTTTAAATGGATGGTGAGACGTAACTCGTAACCATACTGCACTTCACCTGGTCGCACTCAAGAAGCGGCGACGATACTACCCCCACGCTTACGCCGTTATGTTATTGCACGTTGTAATCTATACATACCTAACTAGTAAGTTTCATCCAAATAAGAGATTTAGGAGAGTATTGTTTCAGGGGCACATGTTCTGGTAGTTCTGGGTGAAAGAGGAACAAACGTACAACTATAGCAGGAATGGCGAACCAATGGCACGCGGCACAATATTTTTATATTTTGGACACATCACCGCTCACGGAAATCATTACGCACTAACATAAAAATTACTAATTCTTCAAATAAATTCAGTGAGCTTTTCTCTTCTTTGTAAAGTCTACTTTGGCTCATTCAATAGATAAGAAGGAAATTGAAGAATTTGAAATATCTACTGAATGAAATAGAAATACAAGGGTTGGCGATTAATGTAAAAAATGATTATAACAATATTGTTGAGACGTTCAATAAGTTGTAACGACATTTTGTAGTTAACAGTCGGAAAAAGATGGCTCACGATTTTGATAATATTATTATCTGTATACTCAAAAGCGTTGGAAATTTTAATATCATTCTGATCTTTCCACATTCCCAGCTGCTGGTACTGATCGCTCTGACCCTGTCCGGCGCGAACCTGTACGGGTACGTGAAGTGCAAGTTCGGCGCCAAGGAGAACCTCAAGAGCGCCACCACCGACTTCGTGAAGTCGCAGCTGCTACAGAACGCCACGTCCTTCATGTTCAGCCCCTCCCCGCCCACCACCGCCAACACGGGCGTCGTCTGAACGTGTTACAATAAATTATGTTAATATTAGTCCATGTTCATTATTATTATTTATTCGCGCACGCTAGCATAACTTTATCAATACATTTGTACAGATCACTCGCACAATCGTATTTAGTATTTTTTATCCGCCGTTGGAACATTCGGCCACCGCACCTCTGAACTTATCTGTATATTGGGACAGACGAGGTGGGACAGGCGGAGCCCGTCACATGAATTCGTGACGGCTCTGATTCCCGAAAGATACATCGACGCCACGTGAATATAACGTCTGCTCCGAGTGACGACTACCAGACCCAAACGCAGCTCCGCTCTGGGGTCGTGCAGGCACACGTCGGCCGTAACTCTTGTCAGTTAAGTTGGCCCTAGGATAGTAGGAGCATACCGACGGCTACAAATGTCCGCACAGTGCTTATGCAGTGGCCCGTCCAGACCAAATGTGGCAACAGCATAGTCATCACTTCATGTACCAATTTGCTTACAGAAATTAGTTTGAGAAATACGGACCTCACGATATTTCCGGCTAAGCTACTGATTTAGCCCATATATCACGTTTTTCTCGAAGTCCTACATTATTTGAGTGTTCTACATTTGCCTAGTCAAAGGATAACGTGGTTACCTGTTATAAAATGTTGGGACTTGGGTTTATAATATTTAATATGTAATCTTGGCGTTCATCGAAAGAAGCAGTGGGCCGACAAGGGCTGATAATGATGAACCTACACGGTACACGGCTACGGATGACATATTTCATTTAATTAATATGCATGGAGTATATGCCACTATATGTATATTACAGTTATTTAACATAAAGCATGAAAATATGACATGGTCGATGCCTTGGCTTACTTAGGTCGTCCTCAATTTTTGTCAGTTACTAAAATATTATGAAGTCTTCATTTTGTTTTTAAATATTGTATTTAAAATATATAATAGTTATTAAGATACACAAAAAAAAAAAATTTTTTTTCAAAAATATGCTCCAGGTGAGGCTCGAACTCACAACCCCGGCATTGCTCACGAACACTGTCTTATAAGTACCGTGCGCTAACCAATTGCGCCACTGGAGCTCTGTGTGACAGGAGGAAAATTCGGAACATGTTTAACACGAAAAATTATGTCATTTATATGTACTTTTTTTTTACAAATCTTATACGTTACGTTCAGTTACATTTCGGAGAAGTGATAAAATAAATAAAATATTTTTTTATTAATTTAATTTTATTTTATACTTATTTTACTAATATTTCAGGACAGTACAGATAGATTGCTCTTGTTGTTTAAATACAAAAACTATATGTTTGGTTGTACGGAACGGAATGTAAACGTCACTATTTACTGATGTGCTATGTTGTCAAATTGTCATTTGTGAATATTTTATTTTGATGTTGTGGATATGTGGAATTGATAAAATTACTGTAGCGACGTGTAGACAAACAAAATTGAGTATATCGGTATCACATAACTTTGTTCTTGCTTGTGCTACTTCCCTTAATATGTGTTCAAAATGAATTGGTTTGACACATCAGGGTTTACGAGTTTAGCTAAAACAGCATTAAAAGAGGCGCAGAAAACTATTGATAAAGCATTAGACATACAAGATGAAAGTGGAGATGAACAGGAAGCCTCATCATCTGGTAATTCTAAAGGCCAGGCTTCTACAGATAATCCTAGTACACCAGCAAAAGATAACTCTGATTTCTTTTCGTCTTGGGGTCTAACTGTTAGCGCTGAAAGTGAAAAACCTGAACCAATAAAAGAACAACCCGTTGTAACCGAGAGTCCTTCGAAAACGAATACACCAAGTTTGTGGGGCTCCTTCGCTGGATCGTTTTTTGAACAACCCAAATCAGAAGGAAGTGGCATCACACATCCTCCAAAAGCAAAATCTATGAATTTAATTACAGACAAATATGACAGCCAAGATGACTTGTTTTCGAAAAGCCAGCTAGTTATGACTGACGGTAGTGACTACTTGTCCAAAATTGATAATCTGGGAAAAGTTGAAGAAAGACGAAATTCATCTATTTCGAATATGTTGTCTTTGGTATCTAGCCGAAATAGTTCTGATTCCGTTGAGGTGTTGTCTCAAAGTCTCAAGTCAACACCCGACTCAGAAGCTGTGTCGTGTCCATCTATGTCTCATAGTAGCAGTGCAGGTCCCAAATTAAATTCGGATTCAGTTGAAATATTACCAGATAGCCTGGTGAGCCCTAGTTCAATTGAGTGCCTTGGTTTTGACAGTTACACAAGCGACAGAAATAGTAGCACATCTTCAAATGTTTCTCCCTGTGATTTATCTGATAAGAAATCAACACCGTTTGGAGAAAGGACAGAGAGACCAGAAACAAATGATAGTGTTAGTCTTGTTGCTGATGATGATGAGGATACCATGTCCTATAATTCAATATCAGAGTGTACAGCACCCACTGTACTTGACACAGACGATAAACCAGTCAGCCCATATCCCAAAACAGCAAGGATTGAAAGAAGTATTAACAAAAAGGATGCAGACAGTTTACCACTCTCTCTAGTTAGCCAAAGAATGCACATTAGTGAAAATTCATCTAATGATGGTTCCTGGTCTGACAGAACATTGAATGCAGATAATGATAGTATTAACATGGAAATTTCAATGGAAGATGTCAAAAGGGACACCGACCAAGAAGATACAATGATGGAGAAGCTTAGTGACTCTTCATCTTTCTATGATGTTAAGGTCACCACAGAAATGCTAAAGTCTGAAACTTCAGCATTTGTTAATGTTGAAATGCAACAGTGCATTGGTCCTGATAGTTCCGAGTCATCCCAAAGAGAGGTTAGCATAAAGGAGAGAACTTCTCCTATTAGTTCCGACAGTAAGAGTGACTTAGTTAAAATAGGTTCAGACAGAACTTCAGGGCACACATCTGGGGATGAGTTAGAGACTGCTACTTCCTCAGATATTGAAATTATTCCCAGTCCAAATGGAGATGGCAGTGGATTTAGAAATAGTCCAGGGAAATGTGGCTTTAGACAAAAGGCTGATGGTTCCACTTCACCAAATTTAGTAGATTTAGTATTAGGAAAAACTTTGGCATCTAAAATACGAGGACATAATAGGGAATTATCAGAGGCATCTATTCAAAGTAATACCAGCGATGAAAGTCAGTGCTCTGAGAATGATAGATTGATGAAAAGATTATGTGAAATGGCAGAAATATTGGATGCACGGGAGAATAGGCTGATAGAAGTAAGCAGAAGTAATGCAGAGTTAGCAGAGTGTAATGCAAGTTTGAAGTCACAGGTGGAGTCTTTGATAGCAAAACATGAAGTAGGAGACATTACAACAATCACCGAAGACTATACACAAAGAATGTCTGCTCTGGAGAAAAAGTTTCAGCAGGCCATCAGAGAAAAGGTATTTTTATATTAATAAATCAGTTATTACTAAATTCATAGGATTGGATAATTAAGTAAATAAATATATATTTCATTTATTTCACGTGATCAATAATCAAAACTGACAGAATAATAAAAAATTTTGTTAAAAACAAAAACAAATGTAAAATATTACTTAACTAAAAAATTATATGTAAGTAAATAAATAAAAACACAATGCTTAAATAATCCCATTTGTACAGTCGCCCATTTTATATTGTGACAAAATATCATCTTATAAATAATGAGGCATAAATGAAATAAAATATGCTTTATTTCATACCAAAATAAGAATAATAAGTCGGATTTAATAATTCAGATATCCACAAAAAACGTGGTGGTACTGAGTGAGAAATAGTACAGCGTGTGTAACTGGGGCAGGAATCAGCACGAGGGAAATATATATAATAATAGAAACACACCTACAAAAGTACATATAATACATATTAGAAACAATGATTTGTTTTTATTAAAATACCTCTTAACAATTACATTTTATTTACAAACAATTAAAATATAGCATCTTAAAGGTGCTACTTTGAGCATGGAGTCTTTGTTGAAACTCACAAGATTGTTTTCTTATTAATCAATTTGTTACATTTTTGTGTACGCAATAAATGCGGTCATCAATGCTTGTAATCTTTATAACAAGTTAATTGCATTAAAAACTACAAGTATACAATTTAGATTCAATTTAGGAATTGATTAAAAATTTAGTGCAGTGAATAAATAATACAACATGTATCATCAAATTATTCTTTGTATTTATTTTTAATCTTAAAAGGTGTATTATCCAGTCAGTGTTAGGCAGTAGAGACCATAGGGTAATACTGAAATATGGTTCATTTTTATTGCATATTTTGCTACAGTATATTCAAAATGTTTTGCAAGACTGTGGAATAGTTGAATTTGCAAAAGAAGAGATTTACCTTAATTAAGCATGCAAGGACGAATATGTTTGGTGGGTACTAGGTTGTACTGTCATGTCAGATATGAGAAGTGTCCAAAGGGTACACCCCTTTGGACACTTCTCATATCTGACATGACTTTTCACTATTTATAAAAATTTAATATCATATAAATTTATGTGTTCCTGTAGGATCATCTTAGAAAACAACTTGACACCTTAAAGGCAGACGTATCTCGTAAACACTCGTCTGAAATGGAAGCTACACTGAAAGAGAAGGAGGAGATGATTGCCCAACTGCAGGAGGAGGGAGAGAAGCTGGCTCGGCACGAGCTGCAACATTCCAACATCATCAAGAAGCTGAGAGCAAAGGAAAAGGACAATGAGCAGGCCATCAGAAGCTTAAGGTAGGATTCATTTATTGACAATTAAAGTGAAACCAATAGTTGATTGTGACATGGGTGTAACTAGAAATAGACACAGACACCAGTTCATAAAGTAAATAATTCTTTACGGGGGCAATGTAGAGGCATCTACAATAGGATCCCAGAAAGTGTCCAAAAACTTTCATTTAATAAATTGAAAAAAGTTGTTAAAGTATGTTTATGTGGTAAAGGATGTTACAATGTAACAGATTTTAGGACAGATACCACATCATGGGAATAAGACGCTTTTCGCAGGCTGTTTCTGTATAATAAAGATTGTACTAAGATCATTATTTGCATATTATGTATTAATTGTAAATTTGTTGTGTATTATTTACATGGTGGTATTTTGGAACCGGTGGTAGATGCAATTGATGTCGTTCAAAAAATAATTTTTAAAATTCTATTTTGAATAAAAATATTTTCATTTTATTTCACCTTACGTGTTACTGTGGGGAATGAGCCAATATTTTACAGATTAATTTAGCAGTGTTCGATTCTTATCTTCACCCACGTGGATACAACGCGCGCAGTCTTGGCCGTGGCACGTTTCGGTGCGGCCGTCATCATTTGTAAACATTTCGTTTGTAGGAATGCACTCAGTCGATCGTAAGCGACACCAGACACTGTCTTGTATTTGGCGAGTTTTTGGGGGCTGCTTTGTGTGATGTAAATATCTATAAACTCTTATAAGTTTACAGATATGTAACACTTTAAAGGTAAAGATTTTATTACTCTTTTGGCGTAGACATGTAACGTGAGTAAAACGGCCCTGAAGATCAGAGCGTCCAAACAGAAACAAAGTACATATATGAAGTCGATGAAACAAGAGAACTGGGTGAACCTGATAAACAGATTTAGTCGCGTATTACAGGGACAAGGTGGCCGAGCAAACAGCAGAAATAGATCGCATGAAGAGATCCATGGCCGCGAAGGAGGAGCTGGAAGTGAGTCAGATAGAGGCGGTGTACCGCCTCACGGCGGCCAACGAGAAACTCGCGGCAGACTTAGACGAGGTGAGTGCGGAGTGGAGTTGGAGGCTGTACACCGCATCTACCTGATACTTATCAGGTAGATGCGGTGTACTGCCTCGCGGCGGCCAAGGAGGACCTCGCGGCTGAGCTGGACGATGTGAGTGCGAAGTAGAGTTGGAAGTGAGTCCGATAGAGGCGTCGGTCGATTTTTCGAGGCGTCACAGCAATATTTAAACCTAATTATATAACCTTCGTAGTATTATCTTCTTCTACTTCTTTTGTTAGAAATGGCAGTCGGCCGTCATAAGTTAACAGCCATTGCTGCCAATGTCCAAGTTGACAAGAGCACTGATTTTCAAGATTGATCGGTTTCAAATTTATGCCAAAGTGATGAGATTATAAATATCTTGTTTGAATGTAGATAATCTAAAAAGGACAAACGAAAACGTTACAGGACATACACAAACATACACAAAAAAAAGATACAATTTACAATTCAATGTTGTTTGAGCGGATATAATGACATAGATGGGATAAAAACTTATAGTTATTAGAAGACATACATAGCAAGGTTTTAGTGTTTATAAGCTTAGGAATGTTCCTAGGGAGGATGGTGTACAAAGAAACTCTGCGGTTTGGGCAATTGAAAAGGATATGGTCTGTTGAACCCTCCTCAAGTCCACAGTCACACAAAGGAGATTGTATAATTCCTAATCTATTTAAATGTAGGGGAGTACACAAGTGGCCTCTACGCAACCTGCACATAACCGACGTTGTTTGTTTATCTGTGAGACTGAAACGAGAAAACCAAGGTTTAGAAGAAATATGAGGTTAGATATCATAAAATTAGCGGCCTTTAACCCTGCTACTATTAGACCAATTTGTTTGCCACTCCTTAACAAGATCTAGTTTTGGATAGCTCAAGAGATCGTGAAAATAACTTATATTATGATCTAGGCAGCCATTTGATACGGAATCTTTTGCAAATTGATCCACAATTTCATTGCCGAGAATACCATTATGACTGGGTAAACAAGCTAGTACAACCTCAATGTTACTAGAAAAACGTTTGTAAAGAATTTCTTTTAATTCTAAAATAAGAGGAAATTTAGAATTAGAAACAAACTGGTTTGACCCGTTGGCTTGGAGAGTATTCAATGAGTCCGTGAAAATTATAGTTTTGTTTAGGTGGTGACATTCTACAAATTTAACTGACTCTAGAATAGCTATGGACACACCAGTGAAAACAGATGATGACATAGGACATTTAAAACTGAGGAGAGTATTATATTTGGGAATCCAAACTGCCGAACCCACATGGCCTTCTAGTGAAAGTTTGGAGCATCTGTGTATATAGGGAGCCAATCACTCCAATCCTTCTCTATAATACCATCAAAAATTGAATTGGAACTTGAATCATTTTTGCACACGCCTAAATTTAATAGAATCCGAGGACGATACAACAAAACGTCATATGCCGTGTGAAAAATTGGAAAACGAGAACATGAGAAATAGGGGTTCGGAAGATTAGTTAATTTTTGAAAACTTTTAATTAAACAAGGGGGATTTAATTTATGCCAATATTTTAACTTATTATTAACCATCAGATCAATCAAATTTTGAAGTTTTGGTAGAAGAGGATGATCAGAACGAGCAGAAGTTCTACATATATATATCTATCTGATAAAGAATTTCTGCGTAGGAACAATGGAGAGTCGAAGGCTTCTACCTGGAGAGCATTCGTAGACGAAGATTTCATGGCTCCTAGTATTATGCGTAAGCATTGATATTGTGTTTTATCTACTTTTCCTGGAGAAACCTTGCTACATGGTTCCAAGAGAAAACAACCATAATCAATTTCGCCTCGGACAATGGCATTGTAAAGTAATTTTTGAGATAATGGATGAGCTCCCCACCAAACACCCGAAAGGCATCTAAGAATGTTAATATTGGACTGGCTCTTTTGGACAATGTGATTGATGTGTGAAGTGCCAGACAATTTAGAGTCGAAAATAATTGGAATTGGATGGTCCTGAAACACTATGTCAGTATGAGGAATAATCCTTCTTTTCGTAAATATGACTACCGAGCTTTTAGGAGGAGAAAGCGACATACCATGGGATGTAAGCCATTGTTCTAGGTAAAATAGAGCTTGATTTATGTTATTTTGAAGAATGCCAATGTTTGAAGATGATGAATATATGACGACGTCATCGGCATACTGTAGAATGTTGCAAAAGGGAGTAACTGACTGCTCAAGATCCGAAGTGTAAATGTTATATAATAAGGGGCTGAGGACTGAGCCTTGAGGGAGACCTTTCCAAATACGCCTCAAAGACGAAAGAGTTCTGTCCACGAGTGAGCTGCAGATGAAATTACACAGTTTCTCTGGGATGTTCAGCTTAAACAATTTGTTTCTGAGCAAAGGAAGAACCATGTTATCATATGTAGCTTCTATATCTAAGAAAACACCAATGAGGAATTAGTTTTTAGAAAATGCTATGCGGATTCAGTGGAAAGGACAGCTAAGCTATCACTAGTACTCAAACCTTTCTTTCCTCGAACCATTCAAGGCGGACTTTATATATATTTTAAATAGGCATGAGGAAAGGGCATTGCCCAGGGCATTGGACGGTAAGAAGAATCTAAATTTGGATCTTTACCAGACTTGAGTATAGGAAGTACTAACTGGTTTTTCCATGAAGGAGGTACATGACCCAATTGAAAAAAAATGTTAAGTAGATTTAGAAAGAATATCCAACGCGGAAAGAAGTTCTGACATTGAAAATGGATCCTCAAATCTGTTACATGCAGTACTTTGGGACAGTGGATGGATTGATAAAGAATCCTGATGGGGACACTTGGTGGAGCTAATTTATCTACGAAGCCTGATACCAAAGATTCGGGGCATTGCTTGGCAAATCCCTTACTAAAAAAGCACGGCGAAATCGTTTAATTTGTCTCCATAATAAAACTGCAGGGGTACGTGGGCTAATAGAATTACAGAAGGATAACCAATTCTTTTAAAGACAAGGAAATTATCCATTGTCATAAACAAACAATATGTTTCCTCAGCTTTTTTCATTTGGTGAACCATGTCAATACATTCCGCATCCCGCCAAGGTGGAGAAGGTTTAAATGGGGAATGTTTTTCGAGTGGGATGTTTTTATCTGCTGAAGACGACAGACATGAAATGAAATTATCATAACAGACCTCTAAATTTCGGATATTTATGTATAACTCACACTAGAATCACAATCAGTTGCAAAGAGATCCCATTTTGCTTTTGACAGTTGATATTTTGAAAGAGGAGTTTTATTGAAGGTATTGAAAGAAATGGAAGGATTGGTAATAAGGATAGGTAGGTGATCACTACCACTCGAGTAATGTAAAACTCTCCAATCTAAGAGAGAGCTAAAGTTTGGGGAGCAGAAGGATAAGTCTACTGCACTAGGGTTCTGATCAGGGCGGGTCCTACGAGTAGGACTACCATCATTTAATAAACATATATTTAGACTGTCAATAATATCCACCAAATCACAACCAAAGTAGTCATAATGTATACTACCCCACATAACGTGGTGGCAGTTAAATCCCCTAAAATTAGGAACTTACAGATAGGGAAGAAAAAAGAGGAACTAAATCACTAGGTTGGACTACAGAAGGATCGGGAATATATATCAGGAGTACAGAGACATCCTGAATTAAGGCAGGAACAGCATTAATATCAGAAGGGATTTCTGGAAGAGACAAACGTGAAAAAGGAAGGTCTGATGATCAAAGCCACACCTGCATAACCATCAGCTCTGTCATCTCGGAGACATGAAAAGCCCCTTATCCGAAACTGGGAATTGGGAAGCAGCCATGTCTCCGAAATAGCAAATACCAGTGCTTTATGCAGATTATATAAATTAAAAATTTCATGAACTTTAGGAGGAATACTTTGTGAATTCCATTGAATTTGTGGGAACTTGAATGACTAACTTTTCTTGGCAACATGAGGTGACTAACTTTTCTTGGCAACGTGGTCGGGTTAAGGGAAATCGTTCATTTTTGAAAGCATATTAATAAGTAGATCAATTAGGTTCAGCATAAGGTTGTCCCCAGACTCCTTTGCCCTATGAAGGACAGTCCCGTTGGCAGAAGATCTCGTTGAGCTATAATGGCCTTATGAGCTCAACAGTCGTATCCATGAGAGGAAGGTGGTTTTCGAGGTTTAGGAGAAGAAATGATTGTACGGCGGTAAGATTGGGAAGGTTGGGAAGGCTCTAAGTGACCTAAGGTCAAGGGTGCTTGGGATCTGGGAGGGGGGAGGGAGAAAATAGTACGAGCAACATCAGAATATGCTCGGTTTATTGCAGGGAAACGTGATGACGCTTCTGTATATGAAATATTTTCTTGGGCCATGGTGGATTTGATAGATTTCTGTCTGTTATAGAATTCTGTCTGTCATGTTTCAATTTTTTGAATTTTAAAATTTGTTTGTTTTTATACGTACTAATTATCTCGATTGTTCACGCTTATTTAATGTCTCTATGCATTTACTAAAATGGAACGTTGTCAATACTGTCTTTACTTCGGCAATTACAAATTTTATTTTCTGTCCAATTTCGTTTAAATTGGAACATATTTTTCGGATTTTTGCTTTTGGTAACTTTTTACTTGCCTGGTGTAAAATCTTCGCGCTCCCCTCGTATATCATTTATTGGTGAAATCTTGTACCATTAGGGATGAGATCATTGTCTCAGCTTCTCTTCAAAAATATTAATGATCTTGCGCACTTTGTAATGAGATCTTCCAGGCGACGAATCTAATTTGCGGTTACCACTCCGTACTGGTTCACACATATTTCAATATGTCGAGCACGTTCTGTGAGATAACAAGCTTCGGGTTCCCCGCCTGCTCCACAGAAGCCGAGTGAAACCGGCCACCGTCGAGCGCTTACCTGCAATATTACCGTATTTAAAAGGGGTCATTGACAAAATTGGCTAAATTCTTACAAAACTGAATAAGTATAATTCTTCGGGCACATTTAATAATTTGTGACATCAGGACGCCTGTCATCTCAGTCCAGCCGTGACCATGGTACCTGTACAGCTTCTGAAACGTCGGGCTACTTAAATAATTATATAAACCGCAATAAAATCCGTAAAAATAATCTTATTGTGATGAGTAACTTTTCGCGTAAACTTAAGATATCAAATATGATCATTAACCCTTGTAATGGGCCACCGGATACTCACAAACTGTACGACAGGCGACGGAAAAGCCATTGGAGGCGGTATCATGTGAGCGGGAGGTCCCTCAGCGAGTCTCTCTCTAAACTGTAAGGAAGGCAACAACGGCCGGTGACCTAGTGTTCGCCCGTTCACATGATGCCAGTTGCGGGGTTGTATCTTCGCGGCACGGATGTTCGTCTGAGTATGTGTATTTCTCGAATAAAAACCTTCAATATCTTTGTACAAAATGCTACTCAGATAAATATAAAAAGTAATCCATAGTTCAACGCTACAGATATTATTAATATTTTTATTACTTAAAAATTGTTACTGTCCGGTATCGTGATGTTGAGAGCCAGGCTACCCCCGGAGTCCAAGTGGGTATTGTTACTGTCCGGTAACGTGATGTTGAGAGCCAGGCTACCCCCGGAGTCCAAGTGGGTATTGTTACTGTCCGGTATCGTGATGGTGTGAGCCAGGCTACCCCCGGAGTCCAAGTGGGTATTGTTACTGTCCGGTATCGTGATGTTGTGAGCCAGGCTACCCCCGGAGT